>CM042852.1:6117932-6122932 GCA_023658055.1 Thaleichthys pacificus
TACAGCCTCGTATTAAATAAAGTCATGATGAATGGCCCAATAGAAACTAAAACAAAGAAGTTTATTACTTTGGGATCTCTCACCCAGTCCTCCTCTGTGTGTGCGTGTGTGTAGGTCTTTGTGTGTGTGTGCTATATAACAAATCAGGAGTGAAAGACAGGCATTTGAACGTTTGTTTTTTTTACCCAACAGAGTCTTACGACAGCAGAGAAACAGGAGAATATGAAGAAGAGGACCAAGATTAACCCCAGAGATGTTCACCTGGGTCACTTCATCCACACTCTTCTGACCAAGTCCAGCTGGAGCTGGCATGCTAGTTAAATGGTCTTGGCATGTCAGCTAGCTTCGGAACACACACTCTCTACACACACACACACACGCGCGCTGGCTCAGAAAATCCCATCTAGACTTTTTTGGGGGATTCCACGGCCCATCCCAAGATAGAGCCCAGCCCCACACACATGCACACACCTTCTAGATGTGTTCCACATGGAGATCCACTGTTGTCTCCAGATCTTCCATTATGCTCCTGAAACCACTGATCCCCCTCCCTCTAAAAGCCTGCCCTCACTCTCTCATCCCTTCCTCTCCCTTTACCTTCCCTCTCCCTTTACCTTTACCTTCCCTCTCCCTTTACCTTCCCTTTACCTTCCCTCTTACCTTCCCTTTACCTTACCTTTACCTTACCTCTCCCTACCTCCCTTTACCTTCCCTCTACCTTTACCTTCCCTCTACCTTTACCTTCCCTCTCCCTTTACCTTCCCTTTACCTTCCCTCTACCTTTACCTTCCCTCTCCCCTTTACCTCTCCCTTTACCTTCCCTCTACCTTCCCTCTACCTTTACCTTCCCTTCTACCTTCCCTCTACCTTTACCTTCCCTCCTTTGCACATCCAACCCATCTTCCCTCCCTCTCCACCTCCCTCCCTTACTGCAACCCTCTCATCCCTCTTTCTCTGTTTACTCCTTTCCTCCCCCTCCACCCATCATTCTCCAGTCTCTCCCTCTCTTTCTAGCCCTCCTCCCCCCTCTCTACCCCTCCTCTTTCTCTCCACAAAAAAAGCTCCAAATGTCTGCCAGCGGTCCAAGGTAATTAAATTACTTAGCAAAGTTTACTTAACAGTAAATGGTTAGCAAAATTTAAGGTGATTGCAAATTTGCTTTCATTTGTCTTCAATGGCTGGCCTGTTTAAGGCTGGTCTGCAAATAATTAGCACATACATTTGCATCAAAATCATTTATACCATATGTTGCAAAATTATGGAAAGCAGCAAATTAAAAATATTCTTTTTCTGTTATGGAAATGTGTACATGTTAAGACAGAGCGAGGGAGGGAGGGAGGGACTTTACCATGTGGCTTTAAATACCGTCAACAAGGGGAAGAAAAAGAGAGAGAGAGAGAAAAGAGCGAGATGGAGCAGGAGGAGGGGGGGGGAATGATTCAGTTTGGATTTGAGCTCATGATGTTCAGTGCTCACCAGATGCTGTTTGAAATCTGCCAACTGAAGAAACACACGCCCCTCCAACCCCCATCCACCCTTCAACATACCCCACATACCCCCATCCACCCTCCAACATACCCCACATACCCCCATCCACCCTCCAACATACCCCACATACCCCCATCCACCCTCCAACATACCCCACATACCCCCATCCACCCTCAACATACCCCACATACCCCCATCCACCCTCCAACATACCCCACATACCCCCATCCACCCCCCAACATACCCCACATACCCCCATCCACCCTTCCAACATACCCCCACATACCCCACATACCCCCATCCACCCTTCCAACATACCCCTACAATACCCACATACCCCCATCCACCCTTCAACATACCCCACATACCCCCATCCACCCTCCAACATACCCCACTACCCCCATCCACCCTCCAACATACCCACATACCCCCATCCACCCTCCAAACATACCCCACATACCCCCATCCACCCTTCTAACATACCCCCACATACCCCCATCCACCCTCCAACATACCCCCCTACATACCCCACATACCCCCATCCACCCTCCAACATACCCCACATACCCCCATCCACCCTCAACATACCCCCCAATACCCCATCCACCCTCCAACATACCCCCACATTCACCCCCATCCACCCTCCAACATACCCCCATCCACCCTCCAACATACCCCCATCCACCCTCCAACATACCCCCCACATACCCCATCCACCCTCCAACATACCCCCTAACATACCCCCATCCACCCTCCAACATACCCCCACATACCCCCATCCACCCTCCAACATACCCCCTACATACCCCACACTCTTAGTCTCCCCCATCCAGCCTCTTCCCCTCACCTATCTTCACCTATCTTCCTCACCTGAGTGTGTGTGTGTGTGTGTGTGTGTGTGTGTGTGAGACCGACATAGAGAAGGTAAGAAAGAGAGAGAAAGGGAAAGAGAGAGAGGGCAGGGGTGGAGGGAGCGAGGAAAGACAGTCCACAGTGGTTACTGTATATTGTAGTCATAAACCAATGGAAGAAATCAATGTAACATTAAACCTCTGTTAAAGTCAGCCAGTTACAATACTACCCTAACAGAACTTCTAGTCTCCTCTCCATCCATCCTCCTCTCCATCCATCCCTCCATCCATCTCTCCACCCACCCCTCTATCCAGCCATCAGGTTATCACTCAACCTGTCTGCTGTGAAATGTAATACTTTTAAGTGAGTGGTGTCTGAGTTGGGCTCTGTAAGTGTGTGTGCATGTGTGTGTGTGTACATGTGTGTGTCCAGGAATGTGTGTAAATGTGTGAGGGACTGAAATCCAGAGTAAAAGCTTAATGGCATGTGTGTGTGTGTGTGCGTGTGTGCGTGCATGTGGCAGTCGGACCCAGGGTATAATCACGGCTGGTGACTGGAAGAGTGAGGTAATGGCACAGAAATACTGCTGACCAATGAGAACAGGCCCTAAATTACAGGCCGGCGCCCGCCATTATCCCTGGGCTGGGAGGGGCGGGGCGCGGAGACAGAGACAGATGGAGGGGTTTTCCGGACCTGTTGTATTTGGTAGTTTGTCGGTCTGTTTGTTTGTTTATTTTGTTGTTTGTTCTTTGCGTTGGACACCGGTGAGAGACGAGCCACAGTCAGCTGATGGTCAAGGTAACTACGGTAACGAAACACTCTCCAACAGGATTCTCTGGATGTCAACTGGATTCACAAATAATCTGACCCCAGTATGGTATTTACCCCCCCGCTCTCCCTACAGTGGCTCTCCCTACAGTGCTCCCTCAGCAGGTAATGTACAGGTTGGGTTCTCATTGGGAGGGGAGGGGGGGAGTTCCCCAAAGGGTGACTGGGGATTCCCCCTCCATGATGATAGTGATGATGTCAGAGCTGGGTGGAGGTGAGGACAGCGAGAGAGAAAGCATAGTGTTAAGACTGAACAAAGAACGGCAATGCTGGGGTGTGTGTATTAGACCCCGACCGATAAAGGATTTTTAAGGCCGATACCGATACAAATATTTGGTGATTTAAAAATCAGATATTACGATATAGGCCGATATAAAAAAATATAAAAAATCCAGAAACGCGTAACAAAACAAACTGATTTCCCTAACATTAGTTATTTGTAGTTTGCATTTAGTCATTTTTTAGCAGTTCTTATCCAGAGCAACTTACAGTAAGTACAGGGACATTCCCAGAGGCAAGTAGGGTGAAGTGTCATTTTACACTGCCAGGAATCGAACCGGCAACCTTCTGATTAATAGCTCGATTCCTTAACCACTCAGCCATCTGACTCCTCTGTTATTATTTCCTCACTAAAATAATATGATAATAATATGAACAGAGGAACATCAAAATATATTACAGTTCTGATAAATAAAATTTATAAAAATACAAACTTAAGATATGAAACTTAAAGTCCTTTGAACAAAAACACAATAAAAAATAAATAAATAAAAACAAAACAAAAAATAATCTTTAATATTCATTTATCGGCCATTATAAATGCCGATACCGATAGTTTGGGAAATGCCTAATATGGGCCGATAATATCGGCCCGCCGATAGATCGGTCGGGCTCTAGTGTGTATGTGGTATGTGTGTAAGTGTGTGTGTCTGTGTGTGGTGAGGACCCTCACTGTGATGTTGAGTCCCCTAATACCCTCTCTTTACTACAGGAGAGTATGTCTGCTCCTATGATGCTGATAAGCTCTGGCTCAAACACACACATGCCCACACACACACACACACACACACACTCACTCACTCACTCACTCACTCACACATGACCTTAAATGAAGGTCTGAACAGAACACAGCAAAGCAGAACAGAGCAGAACACAACACAACACTGCAGAACACAACACAACACAACAGACCACTGCAGAACAGAGCAGACCAGAACAGAACACAGCAGACCAGAACACAGCAGACCAGAACACAGCAGAACAGAACACAGCAGACCAGAACACAGCAGACCAGAACACAGCAGACCAGAACACAGCAGACCAGAACACAACACAACAGACCACTGCAGAACAGAGCAGACCAGAACAGAACACAGCAGAACAGAACACAGCAGAACAGAACACAGCAGACCAGAACACAGCAGACCAGAACACAGCAGACCAGAACACAGCAGACCAGAACACAGCAGACCAGAACACAGCAGAACAGAACACAGCAGACCAGAACACAGCAGACCAGAACACAGCAGACCAGAACACAGCAGAACAGAACACAGCAGACCAGAACACAGCAGACCAGAACACAGCAGACCAGAACACAGCAGAACAGAAAGCTGTTGGCAAGTTCAGCTCTAATGAGTTCTTAAGGGGTGTTTGTTTTCTCAGCATTAGTGCTTCAAACAGGGAGTGGGCTGGAGTTGTGATGACCCTTGACCTCTGAAAGCTTGGTGGGTGTTCTCACACACACACACAAGCACACACAAACACACGCGCACACACTTGGGGAATGAGAGGAAGCCAAGCAAAGGATTATTTGAGTGGAAACTCACACC
>CM042852.1:6127464-6194964 GCA_023658055.1 Thaleichthys pacificus
GAATCGCGAAAGGTGCAGACAGAGCGCGGCACGGCCGCTCAAGCACTCGAGAAGAAACGAAAGAGAGAGCGATCCGCAGCGGCCGCGCGGCTGCTGTACGCGCAGTGACCGGACTCCGCCCAGCGGCCGTCCCCCGCTCGACTCCCGCTCTCGCCTATTGCCCGCATAAATCAGCCTAAAGCATGGAACTCAAACACCCCTCCCCACCTTCTTTTTTTTTTCAGATAAGCTGCTAGGCTCTTCCCCTACGATCTCTTTCCGATTAGACTCCCCCGCGCGCAGGCGATCTCGACACGGACACCTTTCTTCTCCCCTTTCATGTCTTCCTGTCCACTTCTCCTCGCCCTCCCCGGACTCTCTTCCTTATGCTTTTAGCCCTAATTTCCTCCTCCTCAGTGTGCTTACCATGCGGATCTTTACTCCCATATATCCTTCCCTCATTTAAGGGAACGGATATACTTCCCCCCCCTCCCTCCTCGTCCTACCCTTTCTGCCACTATACGCCCACTTCTCAGACGTCACTCTCCACCTTTTCCGGCAGGGTGCCGATCTCCCTTCTCGACCTTCATCCTAAACCAGTACTACCTCCTCACTTTTTCTTTTCCCTCCTCACTCGCTAACATCATCTTCACTTACACGACCCTAATTCCACAGGCATGTAGAGTGAGATTGAGACTCTTCACGAACAAGGACCTAAAGTCTGCTCTCCTATACCGGCTCAGTTTAGACGAGATAGACTCCAGAGCGGGCAGAGAGCAGAGTCAGATGCACATGCTCTCTCTCTCTCTCTCTATCTCTTCTCTCTCTCTCTCCTCTCTCTCTCTCTCTCTCTCTCTGGTTCTCTCTCTCTCTCTCTCTCTCTCTCTCTTCTCTGTTTATTTTCTCTCTCTCTCTCTCTCTCTCCTCTTCTCTCTCTCTCTCTCTCTCTCTCTCTCTGTGATGCTGGCCAACAGACACACACACACACAATAAAAATAGCACCCACACAAATAAAAATAAACACACAGACACAAATAAATGTGTGTGCGCACATGGCCAGAGCTAGGATGCAACTTCACAATGTGTGTGTGTGTGTGTGTGTGTGCTAACGTGAGTGAACACGAGTGTGTGTCCCTATGAAGGAGGAGGAGGGGAAAAGTTTTATACTCAACTCACATAAATCATGTAGAAGAAAAATGAGGAGATGTTGGGCCTAACTCATCTTCTCCCTATCCGGAGAAAATGAAATTCAGTAGAATACCTATCAAAACTGCAATCATCCCACGATAATATCTCTCTGGTCTATCTTCACTTTCCGATTTAATTTCCTCCATGCCCTTGACACCCGGCGATACAGGCGAGATGGAGCGCGCTCAGTAAAGGACTAGCTCTGAAGACGTGAAATATGGGACCCGCACGCTAAATGTAATATCATCATTTGAAAATTAATGCAATATTTCTTTTGTTATTTTTTTTGGTACACTCGAGCACTCAGAGTACGAGAGGAGGTGGAGAGGAGGGGTGAGGATGGGGGGTGAGGCAGAGAGACACAAATAGGAGAAAGAGAGAGCGATAAATAAATAGAGGGAGGGAAGGAGGGAGGGGGGGGAGGGAAGGAGGGAGGGAGGGAAGAAGGGAGGGGGGGAGGGGAGGGAGGGAGGGAGGGAGGGAGGGGGGGAGGGAGGGAGGGAAGGAAGGAGGGAGGGAAGGAGGGAGGGAGGGAAGAAGGGAGGGAGGGATGGGGGGAGGGGGGTGAATACTCAGGTTTCATGGCAGTCATCGGCCCATCAGAATGACACGCAATTACGTGTGGGCAGAGTCCTGTCAGGGGGCACTCAAATGACTCCATCATTTAGTGGAGCGGAGGAGATGAGAGGCCTCCCCTCCTCCCTCCCTCACCACCCCCCTCTCCCTCCTTCCCCCCTCTCTCCCCTCCACCCTGCAGCCACATCAAATCTGATGGAATCATTAGTGTAATAAGCATGGAAACCTGTTTTCAGATTATCACTCTCTCCTTCATCTGTCTCGCAGCTCTCTCTCTGTTTCTCTCTTGTATATTTCTGTCTTTCACATCCTCCTACTTTCTCACCTCACTAACTAAGGCTTCCCCATGAATGTGTGTGTTTAGGTGTGTGTCTGTGTGAGTGTGTTTCATGTTGTGTGTGTGAGCCCTGTCCACCTGCCCCGTGGTGTCTGTCAGCAGGGCGGTCCTCTAGGAGTTCCAGTGAACTCTTGACTGTAGCCTGGTCATGACCCTGGAGAACCCCTGGAGAACCAGGGACCCTGCAGTGACCCCCACACCCACATCCTCACCCTCCCCGTCTCTCTCTCCTCCTGCGTCTCTCTCTCTCTCTCTCTCTCTCTCTCTCTCTCTCTCTCTCTCCTCTCTCTCTCTCTCTCTCTCTCTCTCTCTCTCTCTCTCTCTCTCTCTCTCTCTCTCTCTCTCTCTCTCTCTCGCTCCCTCTCTCTCTCTCCCTCTCTCTCTCTCCATTCCTAGCTTTCCTTCCTTCTATCTCTCTCCCTTCATCTCTCCATGAGCTGTTGATAAACAGCTCCATAGGAGAGGCAGTATCAGGCCTCGGTCTGGGGTGTTGAAGTTAGTTGGCCCTCGCACACACACACGGCGGGACATGATGTGTGCATCAGCGGAATGTTGGCCTTTTGAAATGTTGACTTTCAATGTCAATGGTGTGTGTGTGTGTTTTAGCCTGTACATGTGTAGTGTGTGTAAGTGTAGTGTGTTCGGTGTGGGTGTTCAGCATGCGTACTTGTAGTGTGTGTAAGTGCAATGTGTGTGTGTAAGTGTTGTTGGTGTGCTTCTCAACAATGATACATCTGATCAGAAGAGATAGAGCTATCTGTTTATGAGGGCTGTATTTACAAGGTCTGGAACCGGGTGCGAGTGTGTGTGAGAGTGTGTGTGTGTGTTATTTACTGTTCTCTGTCCAGAATCTTAATGGGTCTCTTGGTCTCCCCAGGTTCCTGATGGCTGGGGTGCAATCTCCACATTCGCATAAACACACACATAAATCCACACACTCAATATTCACATATTCAAATTCCATGTTTGCGTTCACTGAAATGCATCTGTAAATATATAAACATACACACACAGGTGTGTGTGTCTGTGTGTGTGCGTGTGAGTGAGTGAGAGAGCTTAGCCATGCTGAACTAAAACACTAATACCAACATTACGACACTGCATTAGTTAGTTCCCAGCAGGAGTGTACACACACACACACGCACACACACGCGCACACACACGCGCACACACACGCGCACACACAGCCCAGGGAGTAACACTAAGATGCACAAACAACTCCATGACAAAAACACACACACACACACACACATCCATTAAAAGACAACCTTCACCATGCCTGTCCTGGCCTCCCCATAAGCCCACTGGTCCAGCCTCACAGCTTACAGGGGAACCCTAACACTACCTCCACTTCAAGGGCACTTGTTTCATTCCCCCCTCACACCACGGCGGCACCAACGGCCTCCACTGCTACTAGTGAACAGAGCTCAGCCCTCTCTGTGGGCGCACCCCGCGAGTCAGATCAGCTTGAGAGAGCTGGCTGTATCCCGTCTCAGGTAAGGTGAGATGTTGTTTGCTAGGTTGTGTTTACAGTGTAGGCTCTGCCTGCCTGGCTGTCCCGTCACACTGAAGGAGTCAGGGAGCGCAGAGGCTGGCGAACACACTTATTGATTGATGCTGTTTATGCATGTAATCTTGTTCTGAATAATTCACATATCCTTTTATAGACTACTAAATCAATCACTACCTCCAGGCCACCACCCCAGCATCATTAACTCTCCCCCCCCCCCCCCCCCCCAAAAAAAGAAACACTCACATATCAATACACCACATCTACCCCTAACATCTAGGCTACCGCCCCACACAAACACACACAGTTGCTGTCATAGTAGTCTCCTTCATGATAAACCAAATCTTGTAGGAGAAGGACTTCCTTTCCAACCACACACACACACCATATTCACGTATGAAAGTAGGGGTCATTTCAATATAAGGTCATTCATAGCTGGACGTTTAGAATAACCAGATCGAGGGGTGAGGTGGTGGTGGGGGGAGGTGTTAAATCTAAATGTGGGGTCATTTGCGTGGAATATTCGGAAGGGGGGGGGGGGGGGGGGCTGGGTGGCACCACGCCCAGAGAGAGACGGCACCCCCTCTGACCCCTCTATATAATCATCCCCCGGAATCCAGAATGCCTAGGTAGGTTGGTTCCTGCATGCGCTCCCCCTCGCCCCCCCCCCCCCCCCTTCCCCTCACCAGAGCAGGGTAGGGTGGTGAAGGAGAGGAACATCTGAGGCGGGGGTATCATGGCCCCCTGACCTCCTATTAGAAGCAGGTAATGTCCCACATTAAAATTTCACACCGTCCCACGGGCCCTGCTGATGAGGCGGCCCAGACCACTCTGAACTGAAGGAGTCTGGGTAGAGAGAGAAACGGGGGGGGGGGGAGAGAGGAACATAGAGAAGGATAGAGTGGGATAGAGATACAGAGGGCCGGAGAAGGAGAGAGGGAGAAGGAGAATAATAAAGAGAATAAAAGAGAGTGAAATATTACCTAAATAACCTGCATGTATGCGTGTCAGTAGCCGAGCTAATTGTGCCTTATCAAGTCATAATCAATGTCAGAAAGCTAGAAATGGGTGGTCTCTCTCGCTCTCTCCCCATTTACCCTCTATCCTCACCCTTTCTTTCTCCCTCTCTCTCATACATGCATTTCATCCTCACATCAAAAAGTCATTTAAAACGCTACAAACAGAGCAAGGAGAGATACCTGATAACCACCCAGGGACACCAGCATGAATGTGCAGTGTGTGTGTGTTCACATTTGTGTGCATGTGTCAGCGTGTGTGTGGTTTCCATGTGTGTGTATGTGTGTGTGTGTGTTCAAGGGGAGCTGGGGTAAATGAAACAGTGATATGAAAGACTGACCTGGTCCTAAGGGCGACTGTACCTCCCCCCCCCCCCCATCCCCCCCCCCCCCCCCCCCCCCCCCCCACCCCCCCCCCCCCCCCCCCCCCCCCCCCCCCCCACCTGCCTGTCAGCTCGACTATTCAAAGCCCCATTCCCGGAATTTTCATTTGGAATGCGGATATCCAAAGATGCGTGGAACACTGAGGGGAACAGTAGAACCTTACCAGATGTTCCAGAGCTGCTTTGATGTTCGCTGCGTTCCCTGCAACACAAGAATACAAGTTTCCTCAGCAGCAGATTCAAGACACAGCTTACCCTCACACACAGACACACACACCTTTAGTATGAGACACACATACAGTTCCATCATATGTAGACAGATCCACACACACACAGGTTACAGATATACAGACCAGAGATAACAAAGATCCAGATCCAGTGGAGTCAGAATAACACACCCTCCTCACCACTCCCCAGCCACGTGGCTTCTCATGATGTCACACTACTACTGTTCTGAGTTTATGTCATACCTGTTTAACCCTTACATGCACGACCAGGGCTGGTGCCCCAAACACCGCCCACCGGACCAGCCCTTACTAACCTGTCACCACAGCTGACCACAGACGGAACGTTCACGATTTGTCTTCTGTGTCAATCGATTAGCTTGCGTGTCATTTCCTGTTTGTGTTGTCATTTCCTGTGTGTGTGTTAGTTCCTGTTTGTGTGATGTCTGTTTGCTGCCAGCCAGGCCTCCTGTTCCGGAGCTGTGCCATCCCATCACTGCAGAGGAACAACGATCGCTCTGTGGCAACGGAAAGGTGTTGGCTCTGTACTCTACACAACCATGACTATAATGTTATAGGATAGCCTGAGTGTGTGGATTTCCATGTGTGCGTGTGTGTGACAGAGAGAAAATTGTATATTTCTACATTGAAAGCCAATAATAGCTTAAACCTTGTGTACGTGTTAACACTGTGTGCTCCACAAAAGACAGGACTGAGGTAGACTGGAGTAATGGAGTCCAGATAGGGTACTAAATGTGGCTGATCTGGACTAGAGTAATGGAGCCCAGATATGGTTATGAATGTGTCTACAGCAGATTAACATCCCATCAAACAGGCACCATTTAATCAAAGGAAAAACACAAGAATGAATGGTCCTTATTGCTAACCTTCCTGAGGAACGGACAATTAGCAAGTGAGAGGAGAGCGAGCGAGAGAGAGTGTGTGTGTTGTGTATGTGTGTTGTGTGTGTGAGAGGGGTTAACTAATACCATCTCTGCTCTGCTATAATGATTACTCCATCAGTAGAGAAGAGAAACTGGAAGCTTATTATCTGGGAATTAATATAAAACATGACTATGATTATGAGGGTGGGAATGGAGGGGGGGATGAGGGGAGGAAGGATGAGAGGAGGAGGGGAGGCAAAGGGGAGGAGGAGGAGGGGCAAACAGTAGGATTAAAAGAGCAAATTGGCAGTAAATAATAGATACAGTTTTGGCATATTTCAAAATTGCAGCCGAGGAAATCAAAAGATCAAGAGGAAGCAAACAGCACCCCCTCTCTCCCTACCCTCTCTCTCCCTCCATCTCTCTCTCCCCTCCATACCCTCTATCTCTCACTCTCTCTCCCTCCTCTCCTCTCCCTCATCTCTCCTCCTACCCCTCTCTCTCTCCCTCAACCCTCATCTCTCTCCTCCCTACCTCATCTCTCTCTCCTCCCTCCCTATCTCTCTCCCTCCCTCCCCACTCCTCTCCTCCTCCTACCCTCTCTCTCCCTACCCTCTCCCTCTACTCATCTCTCTCTCCCTCCATCTCTCTCTCTCCTCCAACTCATCTCTCTCTCCTCCCTCCCTACCCTCTCTCTCCCTCCATCCCTCTCCCTCCATACCCTCTATCTCTGTCTCCCTCTATCTTTCCAGCAGCAGCATCCCACTGTAAAGCTACACCAGCAACAGCAGCAGCAGACTACCCCCCACCTACCATCTGCCCCCTGCCACACCTACCTACCCCCACTCCCTACCCAAGAACCCCACTACTACCCATCTGCCCCCTGCCACACCTACCTACCCCCACTCCCTACCCCCAAGAACCCCACTACCTACCCATCTGCCCCCTGCCACACTACCTACCCCCCACTCCTACCCCAAGAACCCACTACCTACCCATCTGCCCCCTGCACACACCTACCTACCCCACTCCCTACCCCCAAGAACCCCACTACCTACCCATCTGCCCCCTGCCACACCTACCTACCCCCACTCCCTACCCCCAAGAACCCCACTACCTACCCATCTGCCCCCTGCCACACCTACCTACCCCCCACTCCCTACCCCCAAGAACCCCACTACCTACCCATCTGCCCCCTGCCACACTACTACCCCCACTCCCTACCCCAAGAACCCCACTACTACCCATCTGCCCCCTGCCACACCTACCTACCCCACTCCCTACCCCAAGAACCCCACTACCTACCCATCTGCCCCCTGCCACACCTACCTACCCCCACTCCCTACCCCCAAGAACCCCACTACCTACCCATCTGCCCCCTGCCACACCTACCTACCCCCACTCCCTACCCCCAAGAACCCCACTACCTACCCATCTGCCCCCTGCCACACCTACCTACCCCCACTCCCTACCCCCCAACAACCCCACTACCTACCCCTCTGCCCCCTGCCACACCTACCTACCCCCACTCCCTACCCCCCAACAACCCCACTACCTACCCCTCTGCCCCCTGCCACACCTACCTACCCCCACTCCCTACCCCCCAACAACCCCACTACCTACCCCTCTGCCCCCTGCCACACCTACCTACCCCCACTCTCTACCCCCCCCCCCCACCCTACCTACCCCTCTGCCAACCGCCCCCCCATCAACCCCCCTCAACCCCTTCCTACCCACCTATTTTCCCCTGCCTTCCTAACCTACACAAACTAATCTGTATGAGAGAGAGAGAGAGAGAGAGAGAGAGAGAGAGAAGAGAGAGAGAGAGGGACATTTTTTAGTTATTTGTTTCTGTCTCAGTCAGTTCAGTCAACTGTATGCCACCACTTAAGAGAATCTTCATCTAGTTGTAATTACATCACACACACACACACACATTTATTATACATGACCCGCTCAGGGGGGAGGGGAGAAAACACACACACATTAGTTACCGTGGCGACAGAGTGTGTAATCCCCTAATGAAGAGCAATTAGCAAGAAACAATCTAACATGGAGGAGACTGATGCTGCTGTCTCTGCTCTCCGCTACGCTCCTCCTCTTCTCCCCTCTCCTTCCTCACTCGCTCCTCTCTTCCCTTGCTCCTCCTCTCCACTCCCCCATCCCTCGTCTCCTAGCCTCGCTCAATGCTCTCCCCTCCCCTCCTCTCCCTCCCCTCCCTCTCCTTCCCCCATCACATGCTCTTTCTCCTCTCATTTCCTTTCTCTCTCCCTTGCTCCTCCTCTCCTCCACCGCTTCTCTCCTCTCTTTCCTCTCCACTGCTCTCCTGCCTTACTCCTCCTCTCATCTCCTTCCCCTGCTCTCATTTTCATTCTCTGCTGTCATGACTTCATCAATAGTCTGCTGGTCACACACACACAGATCTTTACATGATCTTCTCTTCTCCGTCCTATCTTCTCCTCCTCTCCATGGGGACTGATCTCGCTCTCCGTCTCCCCCTTATCTCCCTCCCTCCCTCCATCCCTCTCTGCTTTCCTTCAACACGGCAGCATCGATTTCTGAATTAGGCCAGGATATTAAATAATTAATATACTTGCTGTGATTGATGTTTTGCATTAGGCCAATATTAGGTTATCAATCAAATCCACTTGGTTTAATGTAATAATATTGAAAAAATGTCAGGGCCTGTTGAGTCAATTTGTAGTTGAGGCAGGGCACACAGTAATGGAGCTGTTACACAAGACCCAGCAAGGATGGAGGAACAAGACAGAGAGAGTACAGGAGGGAGGAGGAGAGAGGGAGGGAGAGGGAGAGAGAGAGGGAGAGGGAGAGAGGGAGAGAGGGAAGGCAGGCGGGAGGGAGGGAGTGAGAGGGAGAGACAGACATACAGTAGAAAATGGGGAGGGAGGGAAACAGTCAGAGACAGAGAAGTGAGGGAGAGATGTAGAAAGGGAGTGAGCCTGTTGAAGAGAGAGAGAGAGAGAGACAGAGGGGGTGAGAGGAGAGGGGGTGAGACAGATGCTGGGGTTCCAGTAAGGAGAACATTCGTTATGTGACTTTAATTAAGTCAGAGTGGTCAAGCAGAGCAGAGTGTTTAAAACAGGCTCAGGTCAACCAGGAGCTTCAAGCTGTCAATACTAGACCTGCTATCTGGATCCATCACTGTCCCTCTGCTGCTCTCCTCTCCAGCTCTCTCTCTCTCTCTCTCTCTCTCTCTCTCTCTCTCTACCTCTCTCTTTCTCTGCTGCTCTCCTCTCCAGCTCTCTCTCTCTCTCTCTGCTGGTCTCCTTTCTCTCCATCACTATACCTATATCTATACATCTCACTATACATCTCACTATACATCTCACTATACATCTATATCTATACTATACTCTCTCTCTCTCTCTCTCTCTCTCTCTCTCTCTCTCTCTCTCTCTCTCTCTCTCTCTCTCTCCATCTCTTTCCTCCCTTGTCTCTATCTCTCCTTCCCTCTCCCTTTCTCTCATTACCCTTCTAGCTCTCCATCTCCATCCCTCTCTCCCCCCTCTCTCCCAGGTAAAGAGGAGAGGTGTAGGACAGCTGGATAAGGAAGGCATCAGTCACAACTCCTCTTTCACGCCTCGCCAGACGTGTCATTCACTACTGTTACACACCTGATAAACACACCGGCTTGTTTATCACACACACACACATGCACGCACACACGCACACAAACACGCACACACACATACACAGATGAGATCAAAAGCAAAAGCACAATAAGCTCAGCTTTCCCTGCTGCTGTGATATACATCTTTGCTCAACAGGCACATTGACATTGAAATTGCATTCTTGTGTGTGTGTGTGTGTGTGTGTGTGTTTGGGGCAGTAAGCAGGGCCTGTCACTCCTTCTTCTCATAGCACAATAGAGTATAGAACATGCGCACACACACACCAGTACATATTTAATCAGGTACAGAAAACACACACACACCTCACTAGCAAGGTCTGCAGTTTAATCCTAGCCTGGCTGCAGTCTGTTAAAGTGGGGCTAACCCTTTCTGTTCCTCTGAAAGAGGGTTAAGAACACTCAATAAAAGAGAGAGGGAGATGCAGGAAGAAAGGCTGAGGTTTAAGATGTGACTGCTTTAATAGATACACTGGCCTCTCCTCAGCTCACGCCTTAGGACACGCACACGTGCACGCGCGTACACACACACACACACACACACACACACAGGACAGACCGAAGAAGCCTGTCCAGACAGGACATTTAAGGATGTAAAATTAGTTTTTCTATTACTGACAGGAGAGGAGAGGAGGAGAGGAGGAATAGAGGAGGAGAGGACAAAGGGACCTAAGACAGAGAAAGCGAGGGAGAGAAAGACGGAGCAAGAGAATGGGAAGGCAAAAAAAAAGAAAGAGAAAGAGAGAAAGGGCAGGAGAGAAAGACAAGGAGAGAAAGGGGAGAGAGAGAGAGAGAGCAATCAATTTCCCCCAGGTTCCTTCAATAGGCAGCAGTTCCTATTCATGCCTCTCCAATTAGAGGCAGCTCTAATCAAGGGCCTCCTGCTCCATCATTCAGACCACACAACTCCCTCTCCTCTCCCTATACACCTCCTATACACCTCCTCTCTGCCCCTCTCTCCTCCTCTCTCCTCCTCTCATCCTCTCTCCCCCTCTCTCCTCCTCTCTCCTCCTCTCTCCTCCTTTCTCTTCCTCTCTCCTCTCTCCTCTCTCCTCCTTTCTCTTCCTCTCTCCTCCTCTCTCCTCCTCTCTCCTCCTCTCTCTTCCTCTCCTCTCCTCTCCTCACCTCTCCTCCTCTCAATATTCTTCCGTTCTGGAAAGCCTGTGAAGGAAGTTGGGAACTCTCACACACAAAGACCAGGTCTGGGGTGTGTGTATGTGTATGGGGAGGTGTGTGTATGTGTATGGGGAGGTGTGTGTATGTGTATGGGGAGGTGTGTGTGTGTGGGGGGGGGAGTCACATGTGGAGGTCTTCTACACCCCCACCACCCCCCCTTTCCCCATGCAGCCTAGCGCTCTGTCAGGGAACAATACCAGACCAGCACAGCATCTGCCACCTCCAAGTATGAAAAGATGATCTTGGCACTGAATAGGGAAAAAGAGGGATGGGGGGGGGGGCGGGGGTAAGATGAGGGAGAGGAGAGGTACAGAGGGAGGAGGGGAAAGAGAGAGGAGAGGAGGAGAGAGGAGAAGAGCGGGAAAGAGAGAGGAGGGGAGAGGGACCAGGGCCAGAAGGTAGCTAGATAATCACCTGCTACCTGAACACACACAAGCATCCAGAGAATAGTTAGACCCACTGCAACATCTGTTACACACACACACGCTCACTCACGCACGGAGAGATCATTCTATTGCAGAGCACAGAGGCAGAGATCCCAGAATTTCTCATTTCTGTTTAAATGGAGCATGAAAAACACTAAATGGCTAAACCTCGTCTAATCCTCTCTTATCTGCCCGTGCCTCCCCCAGTCCATCTCTCCCTCCCTTCGCCGCCACTCCCTCTCTGTCTCCACCTCTCCACCCCTCACTCCATCTCTCCACCTCTCCACGCCTCTCTCCACCTGTCCTGCCATCTCTTCCTGAGCAGGTCTGTGTCAGCTGGATCCTTGTTATCCGCTTTAGCCCTCATTTGCATCTCTCCCTCCCTCCCTCGCTCACCTCTCTCTCTCTCCCTCTCCCTCTCTCTCTCTCTCCCTCTCTCTCTCTCCCTCTCTCTCTCCCTCTCTCTCTCTCTCTCTCTCCTCTCTCTCTCCCTCTCTCTCTCCTGCCCCAGTCTGTTAGCCTCTCATCTACATAATCAATATGACAGCCTTATTTTTCTGATGCTAACCGGCTTTGTGTGGCGAGGTGTCTGTGTCCAGGCCAGTCATGGCCCTCTTTAGGCCTAATTAGATTAGGGCGATCATCCAGGCTCTGCAGAGAGGGTGTACAGCAGGGATAAGTGGCCACTCAGCCCTCCTGTCACTTGGCCTTAGGGCTGAGGCTAAGGCTAGGGCTGGGGCTAGGTCTACTGTTCTAACTCTTTCCAACTTTCTCTCTCTACTGCTCTTTCTGTCTCTCTTTCCTCCCTCCCCTCCCTCCCCCCCCCCCCCCCTCTCTCTCTCTCTCTCCTCTTCTCTCTCTCCTCTCTCTCTCTCTTCCCCCCTCCCTCCCTGTTCCCTCTTCCTTCCTTCCTCCCTCCAGCAGCCAGTTGTGTAAATCTCTCTCTGTTCTCCTTCTGTCAGTCACAAAACAAAGCTACATGGCCCGGAGCCCAGCTCAGCATGTCCTGCTGGGAGGGTCGTCAGGTGTGTGTTTGTATGAATGTGTGTGGGTGTGTGTGTGTGTGTGTGTGTGTGTGTGTGTGGGGGGGGGGGGGTCAAGGTCAGGTTTTTGGAAAAATACGAGTTTGACCCAAGGCTCTGTAGTCTGATATACATAAAAACGAGAAAGCAAACATACATACACACACACACACACCTGCAGAAACCAAGCTCTCTGTGAATGTTGTACACTGCTAACAATCAGAGACCGCAAGCTGTAGAACCATGACTGAAGTTACAGTGTGTGTGTGTTTGCGTGTTCTCTGCTCAGTCACAACACCAAGATGACTTATTACAATCAGCAAATCAAACCTGGGTCTATTTTCCCCTGGTTATTCACCTAGTGTACAGGAACTCTAACCACTGCAGAGTTGGTGGTTGTGAGGGGGGAGAGGCACACACAGAGACGGGACAGTCTCGTAGTCTCACCCGTAGGTAGATCTCTCCTAACCTGTCCTCCCCCCTCCACACACACACAGGTCCAGGAAAAGGTGGGCCTTCTCTCTTTCTCTTTATATCCTCAATAAAACATCTCTCCCCTCTTTCTCTCTCCCCGTCCTCATTCTCTCCCTCAGTGTAATAAAGACTTTCGTCAGTCGTATTCTCTTGTGTCAGGTGAGTGATCCGGAGTGGAGAAAATGAAAGATTTACACCACCCTCCCTCTCTCCCTCCCTATCTCCCTCCCTCCCACTCTCCCCGTCTTTCTCCCTCTCCCCCTCTCTCTGTCTTCCTCTCTTTCTGTCTGCAACACAGCTACCTGAGAGAAAGTGAGAGAGAAAGAGAGAGAGAGAGGTGGAAAGACGGAGAGACAGTGAGTGGGAGAGTGAGCGAGAGAGAGATAGAGGAACAGACAGACAGATTACTATATTGAGATGAGACGGGGAGAAAAATTGAGAGCAGGAAAAACACATTTTGTTGTTGAGGACATTTCCATAACCCTCCTAAATCTGCTGGCCCACTCTGCTTTCCATAACCTGCTGCTTCTAATCCTGCAGCTCCTACGGCCCATAAAACAGCTAGCCAGACGCATTACCACACACACACACACAGCCAGAAGTATTACCACAAACACACACACACACACACGGCCAGATGCATTACCTAGCACACACACACACAGCCGGACGTATGAACACACACGCGCACACACACACACACTGCCATGACCGGAAACAGGCATAAATTGGAGTAGGAGATGGTTATTGATTAAGGGGAGGAGGAGAAAGGAGAGGAGTGGAGAGGAGAGCAGATGACGGGAGAGGAGAGGACTGGAGAGGACAGGATAGAGGGATAGAGGGACAGAAGGATGGATGGATAGAGGGATGGATGGATGGTGGAGAGCGGGGTAATTGGATAGGGGGATCTGGTCTCTGTCATCACGCTCCAGGCCTGGCTTCTCTCTGTGCCGAGGGCAGCCCTCTCTCTCACACACACACACACACACACACTGTGTGGTTCTGTCCTGTGTGGTTCAGGAGCCTGAAGGGGCCTCGAATTAGCGCGTGTGTGTGTGTGTGCTTCTTTAACTTACTCCTAAATGGCTAAACAGATTACAGAGCGTGCTAAGTGGATTGTCACAGTTCTGTATCGCTCACTATGGGTGTCTGTTCACAGATTACTGGTGACTAGACTCCACCTCCACCACACACACACACACAGATCGACAGCAGTTGAAAGACAGTAGCTGTACCTATCAGCCCTCACTCTGCTGTCTGGGGGAGACGTGTGTGTGTGTGTATGTGCATGTGTGTGTGTGTATTAGCAGCAGCTGATAGATGTTGAGAAGAAGCTGAGAAGAGAGTACATTTGACTCTGACCTCCCACAACACACACTGAGAACGAGAGAGAGAGAGAGAGAGAGAGAGAGAGAGAGAGAGAGAGAGAGAGAGAGGGAGAGAGAGAGAGAGAGGGGGAGGGAGAGAGAGAGAGGGGGAGGGAGATAGAGGGGGGAGGGAGAGAGATAGAGGGGGAGTGTGGAAGAAATTGGGATTTCCTCTCAGACTAGAGATCATAGTTGGCGCTCTCGTAGTCATGACAAGGTATGTTTACCCAGTACTTTCTCCTGACCCTGAACATCTATTAACCCTGACACATAGACACCATCTACTTAATAATAGCAAGCTTACATGAGAACATACTAACTAGTATCCAATGACTAGTTCTATTGATTAGTGAATAATGTACGCACACAGGAAATCCCAATTTCTTCCACAGGAGGAATCACAGTCTGTATAACATGTCCATCCTGAGACACAGTCTTTACTTTCTGTGTATCCTGTTGATGAGAGTAAGCTGTCCTGACAGTGAGTGACACTGTGAATACACGCGTACACACACACATACACACACACACACACACACACACACACAGATAAACACACAGAGGATTACACTGAGCAAAGCTTCTATCCTGACCCTCTGGTCTAGACTGGGCAAACACACACACACTTACAATTCTGTTTGCATTTCCTCCCCTTGGTAAACACTAAGCCTGACCAGTCAATGATCCACCACAACAAACATAGACACGTGCACACACAGACGCACACACACACCCTACAATCACCCATTTACCCTTTGCCACTGGTGAAAGGCAACAAGATCTCCTAACAACGTCTCGTCTTCTTCAATAAATTTTGCATGAAAACACGCTGGCGGAGCAGAGAGCCTGCTGTCACACTGCAGCCCTACTAAATGTTTAATGACAACAACACCACACACACACACACACACACACACACACACACACACACACACACACACGCAGCTCTGTGTCAGACTGACACTCTGTGGGGCCCCCCTTTCATCCTGACAGACACTCTAAAGAGCTTCACACCCCAAGCGTTGTGTGCGTGTGTGTGTGTGTGTGGTGGGGGGGCTAACTTAACATAACGAAGCCGTATTCCAGATTAGAGCGAAGGAAGAAGGTAAAACACGGTAAAGAGAAGAGACCTGACAGGAAGCCTGTGTTTTACATCCAGACTGGTAAGATCACCTCACATCTGAAGGCTGTCTTGACAGGCCGCACACACACACACACACACACAGGCCAGCTTTGAATGGATGTGTGTGTGTCTTCTGTGTGTACCTCTCTCACAGTCTTCCATTCACATGCACTAGCATACACAGACACACTGCCGTATCATAGATACAGTCCACACACACAGAGAGACTAAGCGGGGTCAGCAGATAGTATCACAGATCAGTATCGGTGCTTTAAGGATATTGGAGCCTTAATAAGAGAGATATTCTGTTGGCCTTTATTTCAGTGTTCCTTTTATTTGTTTAGCTGATAGCCATCTCAGAAAGATAATGTGTGGAACAAATAAATAAAACACACACATAAATACATATATATAGCCCCTTTAAAACAAAAAATCAATGGAGGCCGATTGCTGGTAATACCAGCCACCATGGTTAAGGCCTGCGGTGAGTGTGGGCATTAAACCATGGCTTATAGGGGTGTGCTGTGGAGATGGATTCCACAGGTAAATCAATGCTACACAAACCACTCCACGATCCTTCTAGCACATTCTGAACCCTGCCAATACCTGAGAATACAATTAGGGTACCCACAGCGGACTGCGACTGTATTAGGTCAACCTGAAATAACAGTGACATCATAACAGGGGCATTTGGGGCCCAAGACTCTAATACCATTACCTCACCATGGAGGGCTTTGTTCAGAGGCTAAAAATACATGGAAATACAGGAATGTGTGCAAAGGGGTCAGAAGTCATGTCCACAGTCTCCACTGGGCATGCTCTGTTGGCCCTCTGGGCTGGGTGTGACTGTTTGGCGCACTTGTTATGACTGACAGCTCCTGGGCAGCAATCACATAAGCATCCTTGCCAATTAGGTTAGAGCATGCCGTAGGGGGCGGGAGTTGGGGTTGTACCAGGTAGGGAGGAGACAATCCACTAGCAGCATTACATGGAGACAGAATGCAATATTACTGCTGTCCTGCTATTTAAAAGGGATGGATAGATGGATGGAGACATGGATGGAGAGATGGATGGAGTGATGGATGGAGAGATGGATGAGCTGGTGATTTGGGATCTGTTCTTCAGATATCAAAGCTCTGATACACCCGGCCGTATTTTATACTTGATGCACCAGGGTATAGTACATAACCTGTTAAGAGTGTGTGTGAGAGAGAGAGAGAGAGAGAGAGAGAGAGAGAGAGAGAGAGAGAGAGAGATACAGAAAGAAAGAAAGAAAAAAGACAAAAAGAACAAACAAAGAACGTGTCATCCTACCGTTTGTGAGCTCTTTCCTTCTCCTTTGCCTTCTCCCGGGCCTTCTCCTTCTCCCTCTCCTTCTCCTTCTCTCTCTCTCGGTCGCGAGCCTTGCGGCGGTCTCGGCTGCGACTTCTCCTCTTGCTGCCGCGACCTCCACTGCTCCTGCTCCTTGACCTCTTGTGGCGGGAACGGGACCTGGACACACAACACAATCAGGCAACAGACGCACACAGCGCACCAATTAGACAACAGATGACAACACAATGCACCAATCATGGTGGGGTATGGAGGGAGGGAAGAAAGGTTGAGGATGGAGTGACAAAGAAAGGGGGGAGAAGGGAGGTGGTAAGATGGAGGGATGGTTGGGAGTATTGATCTGGGACAAAGATTTACTCTGCTAGTTATGAGACAGATTGGCCTGGACTGTAACCACACACACACATACAGAGCACTACATGCCTTTACAATACAGGCACACAGTAACTTCATGTTCACACACACACCTTTCATAACTTTATTGATTCAGACGAGACATTTTCAATACTGCAAGTGAAGAATGATGTGACGTGTGAGAGACAGAGAGAGAGAGGCAGAGAGAGCGAGAGGGAGAGAGAGAGAGAGAGAGAGGCAGAGAGAGAGAGAGAGACAGGCAGACATACAGAGATAGAGAAAGGCAGATAAAGCAAGAAAGATATGAGGAACAGGCAGACAGAGAGGTGAGAGAGAGACACAGGTAGACAGAGATAGAGAGAGAGAGGGAGAGAGAGAGAGAGAGAGAGAGAGAGAGGGAGAGAGAGAGAGAGAGAGAGAGAGAGAGAGAGAGAGAGAGAGAGAGAGAGGGAGAGAGAGAAAGAGAGAGAGAGAGAGAGAGAGAGAAGAAAGTGAGGGACGAGCGGTTCCAGCAGAGACGAGGTGCTGTATTCTATCATCTATCATTTTATTGATTTGTCTATAAAAACAGTGAGAGCTCCTGTCCTGGCCAGCAGCATTATTGCTTCCCTCTTTATTAGTTTGCTGTTTGAAGCAGCAACAGCTGTCCCTCTGCAGACAGACAGCTAATCCTCCCTCAGCAGGGCTGTCGTCCAGGTACTGACAGCACCGTGACAACTGTTACAAACAATTACCCCACCAGCAGCCCACGGTCCTCGTGACAGAACACTTATATATCAGTGATATCTATAACAGGTATATATCTGACTCTTATATTACCTACTGTTATGGTGTTACATCTTACTGGTATAAAACCTGCTGTCACATACCTTACTGGTATTTACCCTGATGTTATAAACCCTACTGTTACACTGTTAAGTCACATACACTACTGTTATACTGTTACATATCCTATTGTTATACCTTACTGTTATATACCTTTGTTATAGACCCTGCAGTTATACCGTACTGCTGCACCCTAAAGTTATATACCTCACTGTTATTGACCCACTGTCATTCTATACTAATTATATACTGTAAAAATAATTACATATACATTACATGTATGTATTATGCAGTGCTTATACTGTATATACAGTATACCCTACTGCTGCGTTAATATGTGTGTGTGTGTGTGTGTGTGTGTGTGAAAGAGAGAAAGCCTTGCACATGTTCATAATTAGAACATATGTTGAGGAAACAGGAGAGCCAGGCTGGTTGGGAGCAGCCAGCCTGCGAGTCTGGGCCAAACCCAGGCTGTGAACACTCTCTCTGGGTCGCTCTCTCCCAGGCTGTGAACACTCTCTCTGGGTCTCTCTCTCCCAGGCTGTGAACACTCTCTCTGGGTCTCTCTCTCCCAGGCTGTGAACACTCTCTCTGGGTCTCTCTCTCCCAGGCTGTGAACACTCTCTCTGGGTCTCTCTCTCCCAGGCTGTGAACACTCTCTCTGGGTCTCTCTCTCCCAGGCTGTGAACACACTCTCTGGGTCTCTCTCTCCCAGGCTGTGAACACTCTCTCTGGGTCTCTCTCTCCCAGGCTGTGAACACTCTCTCTGGGTCTCTCTCTCCCAGGCTGTGAACACTCTCTCTGGGTCTCTCTCTCCCAGGCTGTGAACACTCTCTCTGGGTCTCTCTCTCCCAGGCTGTGAACACACTCTCTGGGTCTCTCTCTCCCAGGCTGTGAACACTCTCTCTGGGTCTCTCTCTCCCAGGCTGTGAACACTCTCTCTGGGTCTCTCTCTCCCAGGCTGTGAACACTCTCTCTGGGTCTCTCTCTCCCAGGCTGTGAACACTCTCTCTGGGTCTCTCTCTCCCAGGCTGTGAACACTCTCTCTGGGTCTCTCTCTCCCAGGCTGTGAACACTCTCTCTGGGTCTCTCTCTCCCAGGCTGTGAACACACTCTCTGGGTCTCTCTCCCCCAGGCCTGGGGACAGGAACAGCACTTCTAGGGGTGGCGGAGGGGGGGGGCAGGGTGCCGCAAATCACATCCACTGTAGTTAATAGAGTGAGCCTATGCTGTTAAATGTCAATTTCCTGAGCAAGTCCTTCCCCTTGGCGAATGATTAGCTCATTTGGGGGCTGTGGGGAGGAGGGGTCAGCGGGCGGACTTGGGGGGGGGGGGGGGGGGGGCTTGAGGGGGGCAGATAAACAAACGTGCATGCGGACAGGGGCTGGGGCAGACACCCCCCCTGCCAGGCAGTCTACTAGTTTACATGTGATTTGTCTTTTATTATCTCCTGGGGATGCAGAGCCCTATATGGCCCTGAGCACGTCCCCATTTCTGTGACAGGCCTTGACTGGCTCTCTGCTACTGCACAGCTCCCTCCATCCCTTCATCCCCTCTGGATCAGTCCCTGCCTACACATTTCCCTCCATCCCTCGCGCCCTTCATCCCTCCTCCATCGCCCCCTCCATCCATCCCTCCCTCCCTCTACCTCCATCTTTTGCATCCCTCCTTCATCCATCCATCGCTCACTCTGTCCATTCCTCCCTTCCTCCATCCCTCGCTCCCTTCATCCATCCATCCCTTGCACACTCCCGTCCATCCTCCCCTGCACCTCTGCTCCCCTCCACCCCTCCATCCCTCCACCCCTGCACCCCTCCATCCCTCCATCCCTCCACCCCTCCACCCCTCCACCCCTCTGTTTAGGCCAATCTATTCCGTGTGGCTCCCTCCCTCGCGCCGGGCCAGTTTTCTCAGGGAGTTATCAATGAAGTAATTACGCTGGTGTTGCTGGTTGCCGCGGCTGCAGCTTATCTGGCCCTGACCCCCCGGCGGGCCGCTGGATATGATCCTCGGAACGGCCCAGAGGGGTAATTACACGGGCCGGTGTGAAGCTGGGCGGCGTGGCGCCGTTATCTGGTCCTATTATGCTTCTGCCAAACACCGTTTTCATAGGAAATTGGACATTAATGGCAGCCACATGATACCATTAGTGGTGGTGGAGGAAAGGAGATGAGGGGGGGGGAGAGAGAGAGAGAGAGAGAGAGAGAGAGAGAGACCTGGCCTCCTCTGTTTCTCACACCCTGTCGTTCCCTCCCTCGTCCTCTTCACCCCTTTTCCACAGGCTCGTCTGGACCTGGACCTAACCGGGACCTTAACATGGTTAATGGCCCAGAGTAGAACTGGACATTATATAACTCTGCATCTTACTCAGTCCCTATTCACACACACACACACACACACTACACTACAAAAAACACCTCTAAAGGATAGAGATAGAGATGAAGAGGGAGAAATAGAATGAAGAAAAAAATAAACGAACTGTGTTGAAAGACAGAGAAACAGAGACCGTATTTGAGGAACTTCATTAAAGCCTCGCTCCCTGCCGAGAGAGACGTGGAGAGAGAGATGCAGAGAGAGACACAGCAGTCGCTTGCCACACTGCCGTTAAAAGCCGTTTTTTTTTTCTCATAATGATATTGAGTTTTTCTTCTTCTTCTTCTCGGCATAAAAAGCACCTTGAATGAGCAATGTGCATTTCCTGCTGCCAAAAGACTTGGAAAACAGCTGTTCATCCCGAAAGCTGCCTGCAGAGTGGAATGCAAATATGTTAACCACCCAGAATGTATTACTTTTGAGTGCTCTTCAAACACAGCGCCAGACACAAGTTTAATTTATGATATTCCTCTAATTATGAGAGCTGTTGAAATCATTTCCCAGGCTGTTTCCCTCTTCCAAGCAGCACACTTTCTGTTCTCATAGTTCACACACACACACACATGCAAACACACGCACAAGAACACACACACTGATATGAGCGCACACGCACATGAACATCCATAAAATGTATGTTGCACACACACAAACACGCAGAACAAAGAGTTGTAAAGTAGCTGATTGCACAATTAACACAGTGAAGAACATTGATCCCTGGAAGCCCTCCCTCCCTCTCTCCCTCTCCCTCTGCCTCTCTACCCCTCCCTCCCTCTCTCCCTCTATCCCTTTCTTCCTCTCCCTGCCTCCCCTCCCTCCCTCTCTCTCTCTCCCTCACACCCATAAAAAGACTCCATAAAAAAGAAAATGCTTAGATTTGTCATCATCTTCTTTTTACATCAGTACGGGGGCTGCTCTGCTGGTGGTGTTATTGCAGGTCTAAGACGTAGGGAGGAGACCCCCCCCCCCCCCAACACACACACAAACTCACACACGCATGCACAGGCAAACACACACACCCTCCACCCTCTACCCCCCCCCCCCCCCCCCCCCCCCCCCCCCAAGGCCCACACACACAGATGGGCATTAGGGCCACACTCAGCTCAGAGTTCAAAGGCCTTCAAAGCCTCCTCAGATCTGCATGATCCCACACGGACAAAGATGGAGAGAAGACTCTATCAGAACTCTATCAGAGAGAAAAAGAAAAGAAAGAAAAACTAGGACTGTGAATTAAGCCTTCATCCAGGGGGTGTGGCTGGGGGGGTGAGGCTGGAGGAGGGTTGAGGCGGGGGGGTGAGGCTGGGGGTGAGGCTGCTCGAGGGGTGAGTCTGGATGAGGATGGAGAGATAAGGATGGGGGTGAGGCCGCATGTGGGGTGAGGCCCGAGGAGGATGGAGGAGGGGTGAGGCCGGGGGTGAGGCCAGAGCAGGGGTGAGGAGGAGCTGACTGGCTCCTCTGGTCCAGATGCCCAGCGTCACTCAGCCACAACACTGCAATCCTAAACTGGGTCGTCTGGCGCTCAGCTGACCCCTGACCCCTGTGTCAGCGCTGGCTGCCGTGACGACCATTAGCAGCTGGAGGGTGGGTGGGCGATGGGGGGGCGAACCCTGACAAAGGTCAAGCAGAGGTCATGCTGAGACTAGGTGCTAACTCGCCAACTCTTCACATCCACTCAAAGAAGCCCGCACTCGTTTTCTCATCCCTCACTTTTTTCTTTTTCTTTTCTTTTAATGTGAGTGGGACAATTAGTCATGTTGAGTTTGGAGAGGCTCACTTTAGTTGTCAGGAGTTCATTTGTACTGGGACGGGTGGGGAGGGGGGGGAACTGAGGGTTGAGAAGAGGGATGAAGGGAGAGGTGGATATCAAGGGTCAGAGAGAGTGAGAAAGAGAGGAAGAGAGAGAGAAAGAGAGAGAAAGAAAGACAGCTATAGAGACAGAGAAGGAAAGACAGAAAGAGAAAAAAAAGAGAGAGAGAGAGAGAGAGAGAGAGAGAGAGAGAGAGAGAGAGAGAGAGAGAGAGAGAGAGAGAGAGAGAGCCTGCTTTTCATTAGCAGGTGTGCTCTCAGGGACTGGGGACTGTGGCTTTCCCTCTGCTGTATTTATGAAGTGGCTGCAGATCTGAGGCCTGGCCTGTAACAGGCCTTTATTGTTGAAACGCTGCGCACTCTCCCCGCCTCGCCGTGATTTAGGAACCTCACAACTCCGGTATAAGAAAAATCATAAACGCTGAGAATAACCATGTGGGTGGACTGTAAAAGCACGGGAGAGGAACAGGAGGACAGAAAGCAGACACACATTCCACTCCTACTGAAGGGAAAAGTACACTTAATTAAACAAACACGCGTCTGAATCTGAAATATCCACTCATAAAACAACTCCCACTTTCAGGTCTCATTTCAGTTATTTATATATATATGTATTGAGATATATTTACGTTTACATTTGAGGTTTTTTTTCTTGAGTTTGCGGAGAGCAAGACAAAGTCGTCATCTATCTTCTGATAAACGCAGAAAACAGAAAACTCTCTGTCTCCCTCTCAAGGATATCTCTTCATTTATTTATTTTCTTTTTCATAAACAGGAGGGCTCCTGTCAAGAACAAGGTTTGAGGGACAGAACAGCTCCATCCATCCCTCCCTCCCTCCCCTCCCCTCCCCTCCCCTCCCCTCCCCTCCCCTCCCCTCCCCTCCTCTCTCTCTCTCTCTCTCTCTCTCTCTCTCTCTCTCTCTCTCTCTACTTTACGTCTGTCATTCTCCTTCACAGAGACTCTCAGCATCGGCACATCTGTCGCCGTGCCCCATCAAAGTGTCGCTGCTCCAAATGAGAAAACAGATGCCCGCTGATATCGCTTCTGGTGGCGGATCGCTGTGGGCTGCCGTGACGACGGCGAGGCTGACGGATGGGGCTCCGTCGCCGGGTAGAAATGCAGGGTCTCTAACGCTGTCTGCACGGTAACAAGGAGACGGGGTCACACAAGGTACACTTTCTAAAGAGCCAGTTGGTTTTCACACACACACACACGTCATATAGCCTGACACACACACACAGAAACAAAACTATGTTTTTAGGTAGGTATACACGTACACTATCCTAAAGGCGGGCATAAAACCACACATCAACAAAACCATGGCCTACACACACACACACAGACACACAGACACACACACACGCACGCAGACAGACATCCACACACACACACAAACCTGCAATGCATCCCTACCCCACTGACAGCTTAAAGGTCTTAAAAGGTGAGTGCTTGAGACCTTATTTATGATTGCATCACTATGCTAGCTGCCTGTACCACAAGCCAGGACAGGGGCATGCTACCTCCCAGTCAGAGGCAGGGCAGTGGACACAAGCCAGGACAGGGGCATGCTACCTCCCAGTCAGAGGCAGGGCAGTGACACAAGCCAGGACAGGGGCATGCTACCTCCCAGTCAGAGGCAGGGCAGTGACACAAGCCAGGACAGGGACATGCTACCTCCCAGTCAGAGGCAGGGCAGTGACACAAGCCAGGACAGGGGCATGCTACCTCCCAGTCAGAGGCAGGGCAGTGACACAAGCCAGGACAGGGGCATGCTACCTCCCAGTCAAAGGCAGGGCAGTGACACAAGCCAGGACAGGGGCATGCTACCTCCCAGTCAGAGGCAGGGCAGTGACACAAGCCAGGACAGGGGCATGCTACCTCCCAGTCAGAGGCAGGGCAGTGACACAAGCCAGGACAGGGGCATGCTACCTCCTAGTCAGAGGCAGGGCAGTGACATCTACCACTGCCAAAGCCCTGCTCCTGGCCCTGTGTGTCAGGAATCTCAACAGTGCAGCGGCCTCACAGTGCATACTCCTCCGACTGCTGCTACAACAGACCCACTTCCTCTTCGTTATCTCAACAGGAAGTCCTGGAGCTAGCGCCCAGATAGCGTAGCCTAGCGCCCGGCTAATGGGCTAACAATGGTGACATGATAGCGTAGCGCTGACAAGGGTAATAGTGGCTGACAGGGCTAATACGGCCAATGTGATAGTGTAGAACCCATGCTAACACTGAGATGACAATGCTAATAGGGCTAACACTTCTTAAGTATTAGCATAGCACCCAGGTTAAGGATCAGTGAACATGGCTAACACTGCTGCTAGGGACCCTGGTGTAGGCCTACATCTGCCAGGCTTGAATACAGCCTCACACAGCTGATTATTCAACCAATCATAGAAATGTTCCCCTAAATGCTCCACCAAATCACGGCGAAGCAAAGGTGTTCAACCAATCACAGAGGGGCTTTCCAGACTGCTAAACCAATCACAGCTGCGGGACAGGTAATCCATCTCCCCACATCCTCCTCCTGTCCACAACCCCCCCCAGTCCTGACCAGATGGGGGAGGAATGGGGGAGGGGGGAGATTGAACACTCACCCACACTGAGAAAGTGTTTCATTACTTTACTTTCATAGAGTGACTCGACTTCAGTCAAGACACACTTGATCCCAGTTTCAATCTGCTGCTCTCTCTCTCCTCTCTTCCTTTCACGCGAAGCCTCACCCTCCCTTCCCTACCTCTCTCGCTCTCTCTTTATTCTCTCTCGTTCCCACACCTCTTGCTTTCTTATGGCTTTTTCACACACCTCCCTCTCTCTCTATCATTCGTTTTGTTGTAAAAAAATTAAGCTATCCCTCGCGTGAGCGGAGCCACATGTGTGCTGTGTGTCAGAGCAGAGCAGACAAGTGCAGACGGGGCTCCTATTAGCTTGTCTCACACACACACACACACACACACACACACACACACACACACACACACACACACTGTGACGGTTAGACTGGACTTCCATTAGGCAGTTATTTGCTCTCCGCTCCGTCAGTGAGGGAGGAGAGACAGGGGTTCTGTAGCAGGGAGAAACATATGGCCCTGCTTAGGACACACACATCACACACCAATAGAACAATCTCTCTCAGACGCAGGTGCACACTCACCCACACAACCTTCTACGACACACGCAGACGTCGTCTCTGTCTGGGTCTTGACCTAAGGCTGATATCTATATAGATCTCTGTCCTCTGACCTGGCCATTGAATCAGACAGACATTGCATAAGGCTGCTGAGACAAGGACAGGCAGGACAGGGGAGTGACAACTGTCAAATATGTTATATATGATAGTCTGCCGGTGGCCTCCTCCGCGCCGCGGCCCAGAGCACACAGGGGGGGGGGGGAGGGATAGCTGGTCCAGTCTAGAAACAGCAAACACCAGGATGTCTCTCTTTCACACCTCTCTTTTTCTTTCTTTCTCCCCATTTCTTTCCCTCTCTTTCTAGCTCTACCTTTCTCTCTGTCTTTCTCCCCCCCCGTCCCCACAGGGGCCCAGGGCATCATTAGACCCAAGGGGTCCGCACAGCTCCGTGACAACACACAGGTCTGCCAATTAGAAATAATTAGCCAGTCATTTCTGTGGCGAGTCGTTTTAAGTGCATATAGAACGGCGATGATGCCTATTAGCCGGGCTGGGCCGCGCAGGCCCGCACTCAAACGTCTCCCGCGCGAAAAAATAATTACGCAGTGATCACAAAGCGTCCGCTCTCTCTCTGTACTTCACCTCGCCGCGTTTCAAAACCCCACTTCATTACCCAAGGTAATTAATCCGCCATTAATTGCAGGAAAAGCCCGGTTTACCTCCCTTCGTTTCTAATTATCATCTTATAAATAGTTATGGTCCTAATTAACGTGTTCATTAGGCAGGGTATTTCTCTCAAAGCCTTGCTGGGAGCCAAAGGTTGGTCCGGGCCCTCTGAAGCCTGGGCAGACAGAAGGGGAGGCCATCCTGCCTGAATTTGCTTTTATTTTACTACATTCAACCCCCTAATTGGCATTTAAAACCTCATTTGGACCAACTTCAAGAAGCCTAAATAGGCAGAATGAGGGAGAGGAAGGAGATATCCATTTGGTATTCACTCTCCGACACCGGGACAGGAGGAAGCTGCTCGCTCACTGTGTCTGTCTAGCTGTCTGTCGAGTTGTCTGTTCTGGTTCTGGACACAATTTTACAGAGGGGTAACCGGTGAACACATCCAACTGTTCTCTCTCAGGGTCAATCGCCACTGTTAAACTAGCTGTTCAGAGAAACACACACAGGCATGCCGAACACGCACACACACACGCACATAGATTTCTACAATAGATACACACACGTGCACTCGCACACACACCGCCCTGTGGCAAGGCCACAGCCTGAAGCTCAGATAACATCACAAAGGCAGATGAACATAAACAGAAGCCATGCTGTGCTTTACGTCCAAACCACTCACCTCTCCATACGCCACAGCACGGGGGTGGATGTGTGTGTGCGCGCGTGTGTGTGTGTGTGCGTGTCTGTCTAAAGTATATATTTCTGTCTTATATATCTGTGCGTATGTGTGTGTTTATCTATATATCTTTGTGAGTGGTGTGTGCGTGTGTGTTTAGCAGAACGGGCTCAGGAGTCTGCCGAGCAGCTAGCTTCCCCACCCAGGGGGAGAGAGAGAGGACTGCTGGGGTAGGAGCCTGAGGGGGTGGGGGGGTGGCTGGTGAGGAGGGGGGAGGAGGGGGGTGAGCAGGGGGGAGGAGGGGGTTTCTCTGGCAGAATGAGAACAGGTGCTCGGCGGCGAGCCCGGGGATGAAAGGCCTCAGGCCCGTGTCCATGGTCACTAGTTACTCTGCTCTTTAGCTAAATAAAGGATTCTGACAACACAAAGCTGGACTGAACGGCTCAGCAAAGCAGATAAACACAGAAGAGCACCAATACCCCGGACGGTCACATGACGGAGAGAGAGGAGAGAGCAAGGGGGGGGGGGGAGGGGGGGGGGGGGGGGGGGGGGGGGGGGGGGGGGGGGGGGGGGGGGGGGGGGGGGGGGTGGGGGGGGGGGGGGGAGAGGCAAGAGGAGAGAGAGTGAAGGGAGAGAAAGAGAGAGAGAGAAAGAGAGAGAGAGGGGGGGGCAGGAGGAGAGAGAGTGAAGGGAGGGAGAGAGAGAGAGAGAGAGAGAGAGAGAGAGAGAGAGAGAGAGAGAGAGAGAGAGAGTGAGTGAGGGAGGGAGGGAGGGAGGAGAGGGAAGGAGGGGGACCGAGATGGAGATAGAGAGAGAAATAGAGGAGACAGGGGGAGACAGGACGAGCAGAGAGGAAAAGGGAGAGAGATGAAGAGGGAGGGAAGCAAGAGAGGAGAAACCCCAGCTGACATCATCTCAGACGGTCAGACGGGAGACATGTTGGTTTTCAGGAGGTGGAGGAGAGCTGGACCCAGAGCAGGCCATCTTTACCTTGAAATCAACACTCTGCACATCTACTCACACCACTCCTGGAGCCTCACTCAAGTGTACACACAAGTGTGTGTGTTTGTGTGTGAAGCTGAGTGCAAGAAGCTATATGGTATCACATTTTTAAATGACAGCTTGAGGTCTTATGCTAACGGTGCACTCACTCCTAAAACACACACTCACACACACACACACACACACACACACACACACACTCACAGTTTCCAAATTAGTCATCCTCAGAAGACTGGTGGAATAGACACATGCTGACTTTCCTTCTCACCCTCCTCATCTAATTTCCTGCTCTTCATCACCGACATCCAAACTTTATAGTCCTGTGTGTGTGTGTGTATGTGTGTGTGTATGTGTGTGTGTGTGTATGTGTGTGTATGTTTGTGTATAAGCTTCATCATCTCTGGATCTCTGGTTTTGTTGAGGAAACCAGACTTCAGTTGTCATGTACTCAACACACACACACTCAGAGCTGTTCTCCAAGGAAAGCTTCTGGCAGAACACACACACACACACACTCACAACGTGTTGCTCCAGATGCTATGGAGGTCTGGGGAGCCCACATGTCCAGTTATCCATCCCACCCTCAGCTTGGCGATGAGGGGGTCTGATTGCCACTCCCTCCCTCCCTCTCTCTCTCGTTCCCTCCCCCTCTCCATCCTCCCTCCTCTCTTATCCCCCTTCATCGTTCTGAACTTACCCCCCTCTTCCTCCCCCGTCCACCTACCCTTCCTCCGCCCCCCTCCCCCCCCTGACCTTGCTCGCGCTCCGTAGCAGGAAGAGGGCACGGGCAGGAAAAGCCATCAAGCAGATGTAGTGCTCTCTTCCTACGCCCCCCCCCTCCTTCCTCCTCCTCCCCGCTTCCCCCCGTGTCTCCCCCATCCCCTCCCCATCCCCTCCCCATCCCTCCCATCTCCTCCAGCACCTCATCTCATACCTCGGAAAATTGCTGTGTGAAAGAAATACGTGGCTATCAGTCACTCATACACACAAGGAGAGGAGTGTAGCACTTTAACAATACATGGAACCACAGGCCTCAGCACTAGCATTCCTACATCCTAGCCCTAGTCCCTCTGGCCTAGCTCCTGACCATAGTTCCCGGCCCTAGCCCCTGGCCCTAGTCCCAAGTCCCCAGCCCTAGCTCCTGGCCATAGTTCCCGGCCCTAGCCCCCTGGACGTAGTCCCTGGCCCTATCCAGAGTGCTGCTTGCTTTATATATTTGCTCTCCTGGGGGAGGAGGGGGAGGAGGAGAAGGGGGTGCAGGGTTATTAGGGGGCCTCCCTCCCCCTCTCTCTACTAATGCACATGACAAGCTCATGATCTAACCAGCGTCCTGTTAGCCAGGGTAAATCCTGACGCTAGCACTTTGCACCCAACACAACATACCTCTGAAATATTAATGAGGGAAATGTAAGCATCTGTGTGCTCCTGTGTGTGTGTGTACCTGTCAGTGTGACGTCTGGTGTTTGAGGTCAAGTGGTGGATTAGCGACGCCCCTGAACTCCAACACCCCCCCACCCCCGCACCCCCCTCCATCCATCCTCCCTGCCTCTCTTCGTGATACAGCAGTAGTCATTGGCTCTGACACCCTCCCTGTGATTGATTGACAGACGAAGCCACCCATCAGGCTGCTGTGTGACACCCAGCCCCAGATCCCTCACCCACCTGAGCTGTCCTTGTCACCTGGCGGCTCAGTTCAGTTCTGCTCTCCTCTCCTCTGCTCGGCTCTGTTCTGCTGTGTTCTGCTCTGCTCTGTTCTGCTGTGTTCTGCTCTGTTCTGCTCTGTTCTGCTCTGCTCTGTTCTGTTCTGCTCTGTTCTGCTGTGTTCTGCTGTGTTCTGCTGTGTTCTGCTCTGCTCTGTTCTGCTGTGTTCTGCTGTGTTCTGCTCTGCTCTGTTCTGCTGTGTTCTGCTCTGTTCTGCTCTGCTCTGTTCTGCTGTGTTCTGCTCTGTTCTGCTCTGCTCTGTTCTGCTCTGCTCTGCTCTGTTCTGCTCTGCTCTGTTCTGCTCTGTTCTGCTCTGTTCTGCTACGTTCTGCTACGTTCTGCTACGTTCTGCTCTGTTCTGCTCTGTTCTGTTCTGTTCTGCTATGTTCTATTATGTTCTGCTGTGTTCTATTCTGTTCTGCTATGTTCTATTCTGTTCTGCTATGTTCTATTCTGTTCTGCTATGTTCTATTCTGTTCTGCTATGTTCTATTCTGTTCTGCTCTGACCTCACATCTCTTCTCCTCACCTCTCCTTTGCTTTCTACCCTCCTGTCATCTCCTCTACCCCTCTCCTCTCTCTTTCACTCCTCTCCTCCTGCCCTCTTTTCTCTTCTCCTATTCTCATCTCCTCTTCGGTGCTCTGCCCTGCTTGCTCACATCAAAGAGCATAAACATTCATGTCTAATAGCCAATCATCCCTGCGTGTCTCCTGTCCGTGTCATGACTAGATTACTGCTCTCCTCAGGGGCAGGGACCACAGCAAACACCGGCTCCACATACTCCTGTTTCATCTAGCCATTTATTCTTTATTTATACATAAAAGATTGAAAAGAAGGTAATATTCTCTCTCTCTTTCTCTCTGCCTCCCAGACTGTCCTAATCTTCCAACCTGCAATATTCCTATGGTGCTTTTATCATTCTCATTTCAACTGAATAATATCCCTCTCTCCACATGTTCCTACCTTCTCCCTCTCTCTCTCTCTTCACCTTTCTCTCTGATTTTGTCCCTCTTTGTCCCTCCGTCTTTCTCATTCCCTGCCTCCAACTTTCTATCTCTCTCTCATTCTACCTCACACCTCTACGTACCTCCCTTCCTCCATCCCTCTCTCTCATATTCTCGTGCCAAGCGTGCGTCCGGGGCTGCAGCGCCTCATATCCTGTCTCAGTATCAATCATGACTTCCTGTCCACTCAATCCACCTCTGATTCATCAGCCTCCGCCCCCCCTCTCCCTCTCCCGCCCCGCCCCCCTCCCCTGCCTCACCCTCCGCCCCACCCCCCCTACAGACACGGACAACCTCTGTGTCACGTGACCCTGGAAAGGGTTTCACATACAGAACCTTCGGAAGATTCTTGAACTGTTCCACGAGGTTCTAGAGAGAGAGCGTTTGGGTCTGTTAGTGAGAGAGCAGATTGGAGCCCCAGTCAGGAATGCTGTTGCATCATCACACCAGCCATAACACCGAGTTAACCCAGTCTGGAAGCCACACTCCTCCACCCCGACCACACATACACTGACGACACACACAAACACACCCATACTCACACACATGATCCCGAACACACCTCCCCACAGACACACACATACACCCAACCACATTCACACACACGTACACACCCCTCTCCCTAACCACACACCCACCCACCCCTCCCCCTAACCACACAAACACACCGCCCCCTGTACCGACACCCACCTGCTAGATGCATTAAGCCGATTACATCTGCTAATCACAGGGCTACATGGGTAAATACAGATATCATCTACTGTAATTCCTAATCTGCTAATCCCACCACAGTCTTTCATCTGGCTCGGCCCCTGGTAACAACATGATATTGCTGTTCTAATCCCTGGTACAGGAGAGGGTGGAGGGTGACTGACTGGGGAGATACTGTAGAGGAAGTCACCTCCAGCACCCACGTTTTGACTGGACTGTCAGCCTTCTTTCTCTCCATCTCTCCATCTATGGTCCAGCCATCTATCTATCCATCTTTTGATTTTTCCCTCCACGCATCTGTCCATCTCTCCCTGCCATCCATCCACCACTTCCCTTCATCCTAACTAATTAAGATGTGAACACACTCCTTTGTGATTCAAATTATGACACACACCATATCCAGCCCCCCCCCCCCCCCCGCACACACACCATATCCACAGCTCCCCCCTATATACACACACACTCTATACACACAGTCCCCCCCCATACACACACACCATATCCACATCTCGCCCCTATATACACACACTCTATATACAGTCCCCCCATACACACACCATGCACACATCCCCCCCCAACACACAACACATACACCTCAGTTGTCCACCCCCCCCCCCCCCCCCAGCAGCAGCAGCAGTAAACAGGGGGCCTCGCCTGCATTCATGGCGACAGGCTGTGATGCGTAGAGGGGATTTAGAAGCTGCTTGGTTTAGCGCTTCATTACCTCAGATTAGCTGTGGTAATAAGACACACACATACACACACAGGACCGCTCATTTCTGCTGCGGAGAGGGTGTGTGTCTGTAAGAACATTGTGATGATAATAACCATAATTCAATAAACCATGAATGGATAATGCTGTTTTAATTGCATTAATTAATTGGAGACGAGTCCCCTTGTCTTGTGTTTCTAAAGGGGGGAGGACCAGGACAACCGTGTGTGTGTGTGTGTGTGTGTGTGTGTGTGTGTGTGTGTGTGTGTGTGTGTTCATTAACACAAACAGACTGAGGAATAAGATGTCCTAACAAGCCTGTGCTCTGATGCTGTCTGCCTAAGCTGTGGGCTGGCTGGAGCAGGGGTTACACAGCTGTCACCACACACACACTCACACACTCACACAAGCTTTTAATGACAGCTGACATGTGCTAATGGCCTCATTAAAGCTAACACACACATAAAGACACATTCACGGAAAGTATTTGTTTGTTGTCAGAAACACACCCCCCCACTCCCCCACATCTCAGTCCAGACAGACTATCCCGCCACCCTGTGCCCCCCCCCCCCCCCCCCCCCCCCATCCAGCCTCCATCTGCGAAGGCCACTCCATATCCGGGGTCATTTACCTTGATCAATTACTGGAAGTTTTATTTTCTACGTTTCAAGTTATCGAGGTGCATTTGATTCGTCTCACCGTTGTCGTTTACAGGACGGGGCCATTGATTGCATTTCACGTCAAATAAAAAGTAAACACCTACTGTTTGTGAACGGAAAGATGTCATCCAGGTACCCCTCCACCCCCACCACACACACACACACACACACACTCCCGAGTCCTACCTCCGGTGGCGGCTGGGTGACCTATGCGAGCGATGGCTCCGCCCCTTTTCTTTGGCTGCACTTCGGCTCCGCCTCCTACGGGAAGACTCAGGGGACGAGCTGCTGCTGGAGCGCCGCCTGCGCCTGAAAACACACACACACCACACAAACACACGTGTACATACACACATTAACCAAGGCACACTTTTCTTTATTGCCAGTCCATTCAACTCTCAGCCTTACATCTGGAAGCTGTCAAGTCAACCTAGGGCCAGAATCTTATTTCTCTTCATCTCGCCCCACCTCTCCCCTCCTCCCCCTCTTCCCTGAAGCTGCTGGCATGGTGCTCTCTCATTCTCTGTGTTCTCTGGGCTTCTCAGTGTTACTGGGATCCTAAAACACAAACAGCTCCCGTGCCTCATGCATTAGTAACTGCCTAACTCCTTCTGCTCTAATCGGAGGTGCTGTTCAGTCCTGGATCAGATACTTCCTGGTTCTGTCTGACTGCGTTGTGCACCGGACAGACCGGCTCGGCGTCTGATTGGTTCCCCAGCACACCTCTGTTCTGGCCGCGGACACGCCCTGTGGAGACAGTGGGCCTGTCTGCGGTCTGCAGCCCTGCACAGCTGCAGCCAGGACCCTGTAGTCCTCTCCCCTAGAGAGGGTAGGGGGGTCTGGAGGCGGGGAGGGTAGGGGGTAAATATCTCTTGGCCAGCAAGCCCCCCCACCTACCCCCACCACCAGCCAGCTTCCCGTTACCAGCGGCTACCGGGGATCGTCCACAGCAACGAGTAGAAACGAGAAAAAGCCTGTCTGCCTCACGAACAGTTTGAGTCAAATTCATTATTTAAAATCTGTTTGTTTTTGGTTTAACCCCCACCCGCCCACCACCACAATCCTGAGCTGTGTTAAGTAGTTCAAACACAGAGTCCTCCCACAGGGAGACTGGCAGAAGAGAAGAAGAGAGAGAACTAACCAAATAACACAGAGGGTGAACTATCAAACCGTGTTTGTAGCACTTAGAGCTGCATCTGTATGGTGTGGTGTGCGTGTTGTGTGTGTGTGTGGGTGTGTGTGTGTGTGCCAGCTCATGAAACGACCCTGACGCCAGGCACTTCACACAGTTCACACACACAACACGCACGGGACCAGACAGGTTATTTGAACTGGAGGGGTGAGTGTGTGTGAGTTCTCTCTTGCACACGCACAAATACACACACATGCTCTCACACACCCAGAGTAAGGCATGCACACACATACTTAGACACACACAGACTAACACATACACACATTCTCTCTCACACACAAAGACACACACATTCTCTCGCACACACACAAAGTGTTTAAAGATGATATAGCAAACCAGACTGACTGTAACAAAGCGTTGGCATATAAGAGAGAGACAGTCAGTGTTCTCTGACATGGAAGCCTTCCACAAGAACACAGATCTGACACACACATTAACCATCCTTATGTGTCCATGTCACTCACCAAGAGAGAGGGGGAGAAAGAGGAAGGAGGGAGGGAGCGAGAGAGAGAGAGCGAAGGCGGGGGAAATAGACAGAACATTCTCACAAACACACGTACAGTATAAATAGATGTATATGAACACATATGATATGCACACCTCTCTCTATTACACACACAGACACACACAGACACACACATTAATTGATTGAGAGATAGGGCTAATTGATAAGAGGCTGCAGCCTAATGGTTTAAAGAGCTCCTCCCTGGCCCGCCCCACACAGTAGTGATTTCCCATCAGCCGTAATGGACCCGGATCAGGACTCATAAATAATTAGCATCAGCTGGCCCTGTCTCAACAAGCATGCACAGCACTGTCTGGAAGGTGAGGAGGGAGGGAGGGAAGAAGGGAGGGAGGAAAAGAGGGAGGGAGGAGGGACAGAGGAATGAAAGGAGGTGTAGTGGAAAGACGGGGAAGAGGTGTGGAGAGAAGAGGGAGGAATGGATAGAGGGCTGGCTGGATAGAGGGAGGGATGGAGGGAGGTGAGGAAGAATAGAGGTGGATGTCCAGACCAATATCTCCTAGTCATGAGTCTTTGGTTCCCCCCTCCCTCACAGACACTGACCCTGGATGCACCCAGGTCCTCTACAGACACCTCCCCACCCCCTCCAGACACTAGATTCCCCTACCCACACACAGACTAACACACACTCACATTAACACACAAGCCCACCCTCCAGACACTCCAAGAGGACAGAGCTAGGAAGTACGCCTTGCTCAGATCATAAGCAGATGTGAGTGTTTTGGCAGTGAGGGACAAAGTTGTACATGTCTTAATTGGGTGTGGGGGGTCTGTCACTGACACACTGCACATGACATGTCTTTTCCACAGCCTTACCCCCAGTGTCAGTGATAATGTTGTGTCATACGCCTACCTCCCATTTATGTCTGTCTGTCCCTGTCCCAGGAGAATTGTTTCGAACTACCTCCTGTCCTTGTCTCCGGAGCAGTGGTTTCAAAGTACCTCCTGTCTTTGTCTTCGGAGGGTTTGTTCCGATCTACCTCCTGTCCCTATCTAAGGCGGTTAGTTTCGACCTACCTCCTATCCTTGGAGCGAGAGCGGCTCTTCCTGCTGGACCTCCTGCTGTGGCTGGCCACCCTGCTCCCTGAGGAGCTGGAAGAAGAGGAGGAGGAAGAGGAGGAGCGCCGACGCTGCTGTTTCTTTTTCCTGCGGCTCCTGCTGTCCTCTTCGCTGTCCGATGAGTGCCGGCCCATGATGCTTCACTCTACGTCTGGCCGTCTGCAAGGCCAGGGAGAGAACAGAGGAATATGTAAAATACCCAATTAAGCTCTCATTTCTTTACAAACCTTTAGAGTGCACAGAGCTAATTGGTTGTGGTGATTTCAGGCACGGTCAGAAGCTAGCATACACGTAGTAAGACAGAGCTAAAACTACAGATACTGACTGAGCTAAAGCTAGTACCAAAGATATAAAGTAGCTTCATATGACGTTACTGTTTGTGGGAATGAATTTCTTTGTAACCAGTTATACCAGTAGTTACAATGTTGTGTTTAAATAGCGGCAGTTAGGAATTAGCGTACATGGGATCATTTTTAAAGAAGTGGAACAAGTTATGTTTGAAAGGGCTTTTTATCTAGCTAGCTAATCCACAAGTATCAAGCTGTGTACAGACAGCTTTTACAATCGCTTATCACTGTTAATGTACCAACTTTACTGGTTCATCAATTTGTATTCAAATTGATGAACCAGTCAGCAAGATAGGTGCATAGTGATACCATGCTAGCTACATAGTTTCCCGTTAGCCTTGTTGGTTAGCATATTCCTTGCTAGCTAGCAAGCTAACATAACTAGCTAACATAGTTAGTTTTAACATGTAAATGCTTGCGCATAATAACGTTTATGAAGACATTACATAGAAAGTAGACTCGAATATCTCCTACCTAGTAGCGCTCCTTCCTACAACAACACACCAGCATGTACTGGTCGGTAAGACAAAACTAATCTATCTAGAGAGCGTCGATTGAATGCAGGGAAAAGAGTCTACAACAGAGCAATCGTTCCCGTGAAGAATATCTCAATCAGAGATCTCTCTGTAGGCCTATGTTGAAATGTTCTTGTGTTTAATATTTATTCAAATAGCTAAATGTAAAATATTGAGAATTAGACGGTAAATGTTAACATGCGGAAAAGACAGAGATTCTTTTTAAAGGTATATTTTGACATTGAATAGATATATTTTATATCCGTATTATTTTGGAAAAGCTTCGTTTGAATCTAACATCAGATGAAGATATTGATAAACCACGATAAAGGCCATTAACTATTTCAGCATCAACTTCATGCAAGGCTACATGCCAAGAACGACCTAGTCTTTGTCCTATTTGTGTGATTAGACAAGTAGTCACTGTAAATTCCATGCATCATGTTATTGACCTTCAATCTGAAACTAATTAGCCTTCCTTATTGTTCACACCAGTGCAGACCTAGTACACTAATCCTCGATATAGACTATATTTACACTGACGAGAAGGCAACATTTCTGTGGCAACTTGTTTTATTGCAATGCAATTTACAGAAGTAATTTAGGTCGCCCGCATCAAACACGAAATGTAGGCTATTGTAGGGCCACTTTGCTATAGCCTAGTATTGCTGCTATGCAATAGTAGGCTATATTGTTTGGAATGCCCATGCTTGTAGCCTTACTATGTGGTATCCAAGCATGGATTATTAGAGAACGTGTACATGCTGCCTATATGCGCACCCACACAGACTCACACGCCAACTCAAACTTGTCCAAAGGGTTTGTGCATGATACATATTACTTATCATCCTTATCTTATTATTTAGTCTGTAGTCTGTACGCCTCGTACAAATAAATTAATAGATTAATAGGCCTACTGAGTAAAATGTTCTTATGTAATAATCAACAAGGATGAATCTGTGGGAATATTCTGCCGTTTAACATAATTTCTGTAGCCTACATCCCGAGTGAACATCATGCGGGAGTCTGTGTGTGTGTTGTTGGCACACTTCGACTTTCCCTTCATTTGGATAAACAATTTTACCTCTGCAACAATTAAACCACGGGAGATACACAACGAGTTTCTTCTGTTTTCAGAAGCAGAGGGAGAGAAAAAACTGTAATTAATGCCTAAGGTTCAAAAGCTAAGACACCATAAATATTTAATCAGGGGATTGTTCAAGCCTCAGTGTGGAAATGGTGCTTTATATAGCTTTATATAGATTATCAATAAACACGCTTAATTTTGCATCAAATTCATGTCAACGGTTTTGCATTCTCTCAGTATCCCGTTTCTTATACGATGGTTTTCCAGCTCACCTAATTGCTTTGTCCCCACGGCATTACCTTCACCGCACGTGAACTATTGTTTATTTATTTTGTAAATATGCAAAAAAAAAATTTTTCAACAAGCAGTCAACTTAAGAGACGATAATTAGCGAACCCAATGGCAAGGCATTGCGCGAGGCGTTTTAATTAAACGTTTAGTTGGTGTTTAACAGACTAATGGCCTGAAAAAGGTCTATCGAGATTTCATATTAACCAATATAGTTTCATTAAGGGCCTCTATTTAAAACACATGATTATGGATTTGAAAAGGAAAATAGTGCCTCTGAAATGATAGTTCTCTGCTGTCTCTTTCAAGTTACTTCAAGAAATATAGTGCTACTCTAACGATAGAAAATGAACTTGAATAAGATCATTTGGGATCTTATTATTCCAGTATCAAAGGTTTTTAGGCCTGTTTTTGTTATTTGTTATTTTATTACGAATATTATGATTTTATAGTAAGTATAAACAAGCCAGTGTTAATAATTATTAGTTAAAATATTATCGTTAATATCTTAGTTATTCGTAAGCATTAGAAATAAGCTAAGGCCTATCTGTTATTATGCCAGACTATATAGCCTACTCTGTAAAACACAACACACATAGGTAAGCAATAGGCTACTTGATGGCATTTTTTTACATAATTAATACGATAAACAAGGCTAGGCTTCTCACACTATTAAAACTGGCATCCACCTGTCACTAATTTAGGCCTATCTCTTTTTTTATTCACAATTAAAGCTCGTACAGTGTACATTATTTTAGCGCGTGTATAGGCCTATGTGTCACCGCACGCTTTGCTTTAACTCCTGCGAGGCTCATATTCTCTACAGCTTCCCAGTTGGTCTGCTCTTTACCTTTCCTCGTGTCATTGTCGCTGTCTCTTTTTTTCTCCCAGATCACAGAGATTTGGAGGAAGCTCCTCATCCATGTGCTCCCCTCCACACGAGCTTGTCATTTTCAGTTTTGGCCACACCCCCTGCAGAGAGCTCCTGCCCATCTCCCTCGTGTTTAAAAAACTAACTCAGGACAATAGCAACGAATCCACGCTTAATTAAATTAATTAGTCCTTCTTGTCAATCTTGGGTTAATGGCCAATAGCAACCTCGTAACTATGATGTGAAATGCGAGGGGCTGCTAATGTCGTTTTTTTTCTCCCTCCGCTGTCACTACGTGGAGACGGGAAGGGGGCTCATCCTCGCATCCTGAGGGGAGGTAATTTGCACGGATCAAGGGGCAGGCGTTGCAAAGTATAAATACTGTGACTTCAATAGAGGAGCGGCAGCGGGTCGGTACTTCGCACCGAGAGGAATTGGCCAAGATCTCCACCGTTTTTTAGTTGCGCGCGAGACCTAGAGTTGGCAAGAACCATCACCTCGCATTTAGGTCGACAAAAGAAACACTATTGATGTCTTAAGCTGTAGAGAAACTGAGAGCACAAGAGAGAGTGAGTGAGGGAGAGAGGGAGAACGAGAGAGAGCGAACAACACGGGGAAAATATTTTGGGGCAATGATGGAAGAGCTCACCGCTTTTGTGTCCAAGTCTTTTGATCAAAAAGTGAAGGAAAAGAAGGAGGCGATCACGTACCGGGAGGTGTTGGAGACCGGATCAGCGCGAGGCAGGGACGGTCTCATTGAACCGAATCGCGAGGAAGTGAACGCTATAGTACGAGGAGGTGCGCGATCTCCGAGCAGGGAACCGGACATGCTAGGGCCAGAGAGGACCCGTGATACGGGAAGCCCGAAACTCATTGACGGTAAGACACCGCAAAGTAGAATTTATATTATTATTGAGCCAGTCCTTTTCCGGCCTTTGTAGTAGCTATGTAATGTATAGCAGTGTTTAAAAGTTTAATACCTTGCGAATACCCTGTACATAAAACATGAATGATTTAGGAGATTGTCGGAATTATACACCTTAAGAATGTAGGGACGTTATTTAAATGTCTCATCCATAACTTTGGAGCTAATTGGATTATTTGTTTGCATTTGGAAAGTTTTCTACTGGCATGTCGTGGGCACTTTGGGGTAAATAAAACCAAACGTGTTGTAGATTAGTTCAAGCTAGTGTATAGGCTATGTAGCATAGGCCTATATCATGTCATAATATAGATTTTAAATAATACATTTCGCGTTGTACCTCCAGGCAAATGGTTTGATAAAATAAACGCAAAAACTGGTACGTCTGACACTAAATGTTTAAATTAAAACCTGTTGAAGGAACAAAATATGAAGAAATGTCATCGTTGAAGCCTCTTCGGGCAATGCAGATAAAAAGGTTGTTTCAGTTAAATATCATGTTAGACCGTAGGCTAACAATGGATTATAAACAAAATATAGGCCTATTAGACTGCAAGACCACATATTACTTAATAATAATTTCACAAAATGTGAGGCAACGTTGTAAATTTGATCAATTGTAATTGTGGTGTTTTTAAGAATTGTAGCCTATTTTAAGAAGACAATAACGCTAATATCAACATAATAATAAAATGTATTGGGCCTTTAATATTAAATGTAGGCTATATAAATCCAGTAATTGGCCATGCTAATGATATACGAATTTTTAGACATAGGCTGTTAAAAGAATTCTGTTGAATTACAAATTGATTACAAATATATCTACATCATTATCTGATTAGACCCACATGTTTTTAGAATGTAATGTCCCAGAAATTACCCGAATTCACCCTGTAAGGCTGCCCATAACCTACATTTTATTAATTTAGCAGACGCTTTATCCAAAGCAACGTACAAATAGGCTATAGCCAATGTAATATACAGTTATTTTATCAATTCAAGCCACGTTGATTTTAAGACTGTAGGCCAAATCTCAGTTGAAAAGCCAACTTGTTAAAATCGGTTTACTATCACGTGTGGGCTAAACAAATAATAACCGATTTCCATATAGGCCTCTTATGTCCATCAAATTCACTGGCATCATGAAAAAATAAGCTATTGGACTGGAATGATGAGCACATCTGACGGGACGTCCAAAAGTGTCCATGCATATTTATAAGTTGTTAATAATTTAACAGCTATGTAGGAGTACAAAACATCCGTTGATAATATTCTTGTGATGCTGGGCGGAACCACATGTTGGTTTTAGCAAGGTCACTCTCGTTTGCGCTGCCTGCATGCTCTTCTGTAGGTGAGGCCTTGTACAGCATCTCCCTCTCTCCCTCTCTCCCTCTCTCTCTCTCTCTCTCTCTCTCTCTCTTTCTGTCTCTCTTACTCTGTCTCTATCTCTATTTCTCTCTTACCCCACAATTGACGTATAATGTTAGGACAGATAAATAGTTTTTTCCTCTTCCTTCACCCTTACAGGCAACACAGACATGAAAGACAGAAAAGAGGACGCCAAGACGATGGAGGACGAGGCTCAGACCAAGATCAAGCAAAGAAGAAGTCGGACTAACTTTACACTAGAACAGCTGAACGAGCTGGAGCGGCTGTTCGATGAGACCCATTACCCGGACGCCTTCATGCGCGAGGAGCTGAGCCAGCGGCTGGGGCTGTCCGAGGCACGAGTACAAGTAAGATGCTCTCGCTGATTTTCTTCTATTGTGTTGATCGAGCTGTTTCAGAGTTATAGGCCTATCTGTCGTGGGGCTAAAAGGAAGCCAAGATTTTTAAACAAGAACAACATACATTACTGGATCAAACAGCACACATTCGGATGGAAGTCTGTCGTGTTTGAAGGATGCTCTGGCTTTTTATGACATACGTTTACCCCGTGACCCGTTGATGTTACTATGAATTATTGATGAAAAGCAATAGATCGAATAGTCATAAACAGGAGTCTTACAATGATGTGAAAGTGTGTGTATGTGTGTGTAGTCCTATGTGTGTGTCTGTGGCCTAATGAACATACAAAAGTCGAACATCGCCTTTCATATTTTGCAATCCCCAGTAGCCTACAAAGTATTAGATTATAATACAACAGCCCTCCAATTTGCAAGACTAAATAATGTCTTGAAATTTAAGTGTAATTGGTGGGACATTATTAACAGCGTTTACATGGATCGTGGTTGTGGTATAAACGTTATGGTCTATCATCTTTATCAGGGATCGTTCCCTTAAACTCCCCTAAACAGATTGCCCTACAATGTTTGTCCTCACTTCATTGGTGTGCATTACCCCAACCAGCTACATCTGTACTCCTGTGTGTGTGTTTTTTTTTTCCACCGTGAGGGACCATCTGCACAGAAACCTAATAAGCCGTTTTAGAAAGGGGGGCACAATCTCCGTGTAACGGGAGAGGAGAGACCGAGCCGAGCAATGACTATGAACATAGACATTGGTTCTGATCTGATTTATCAAACCCCATAATATCTTATTTCGCTTGCTTTTATCCCCTTCTGTCAGCTAGTGGAGACGGCTGAGCGATTGTCTCCTCGCTGAATATGTCGGTCTTCTCTGAAAAATCATAAAACGGGTCCAACCCACCCCCCCCCCCCCTCACACACACACAAAAAAAGTTAAAGCAAGCGCTTTTTGCAGGGTCTCCCGGCGCGAATTGGAATTTTACCAAGGCGTATTGTGTCACCAGCAAGGCGAGAGCAAGGAGCACAGCTCGAGGATTTGCATAAATTATGTATTATTTTTTACCCAAATCAAGATCCGCTGCTCTCCCTCCCTCTCTTTCTGTCTCGCTCTCTATTTTCAGGCCATGATTTGAACGACCATACATGTTTCTTTAATGGCCACAGTTGCGTGTAGAGACGACACAAAAGCCCAATTATTTTGTCGTTACAATGCAGGGCCTTTCTAGTCTGTATTGGACGGCTATTTGTTGTCGTTTCATTCATCATCCACGATACCTTTCATTATCGAACGAATAGTGACTGTGTGTTTGTGTGTGTGTGTGTGTGTACGCGCGCGCGTGTCTGTCTGACACACCGGTGTCAAAGGTATAGATTCTACAAGGTTAAAATTTACAGCGAGATCAATATGCTATTTATTTCAATCCTGCTCTCTGTAAGTGATGTAGAGAGAAATTGATAAACTGTATTATAGGCTAATCTATCCACCGCTTTGTATGGGATTCAAAGTAGATTACCATAGTAATGAGACGTTTTATCTCCGTTCCAAGATGCCCCTCTGAAAACGACGTTTGTAAGGAACAGAATTAAAAGAGAAAGAAGCTATCTTTTGAAATGCTTTGTTCTAGACGTGTTATGGCAGTAATTAAATAAAAACTGTAAGGCAGCTAAACGTTGCAGCGACATAGATTTTCCTGAAGATTAAAGTAATTAATTTTTAGCTACATTAATGAGAGAGAGGGAAATGGAGAGGAAGAGAGAGAGAGAGCACTTCTCAGATCGCGTTGCTCTGATGTCCTAAACCGTCATCGCTAGCTGCTATTCGATATCTGAGGGTCCATTTGGTTCTTCAGGGACGCTAATCTATAGAAAGATGAAACCAACGCTGACAAGGTTATTTATTATAGTCCAATTCAGGCTGCAAATCTCCAACAAGGGTGTTTCTGCGGCTCTAACATAGTCATGGCGTTTCTCGTTTCGTTTTGTGGTACAAAGTGTTTTTTTTCTTCTTTCTTTTCTTCTCCTTGGTTTTCGTTCAGCTGTCTGTTTGCCCCCTTGTTGTAAATATAATAATTAAAATCCAGGGTTAAGCGGCATTAAAATTTCAGTGCTCCTTAGGGATGTTGTTTTTTTCTGCGGTTGTTGTCACTTTGAGACGAATTACACATGCCCTCACAAGCAGCTGCCAATCACAGGCCACTAATTAATTTCTCTTCCCTCAGGTTTGGTTTCAGAACCGGAGGGCCAAGTGCAGAAAGCAGGAAAACCAGCTACATAAAGGTAAGTTATAATATACACACTCCAAGCACTGATATATCCACGTAACCTAATTTTGAGGTTACGAATTATGGTTTACTATTAATTTATAAAGGGATAACAATAGGCTTGGACTGACAACGTGACAATAACAGGAAGTAAACAAACAATAGGCCTTCTGAAAGTAACAAATACATAACGCTGTATTTAGGCCTGTAACAATGTGTTATAGGCTAATAGGCCTGATGCTGTTATGCTCAAAATAAATTGAGTGCAGGTAAAAAAGGGTCAAAAATATTTTCGAAAGGCGAAATATTTAAAAAATGTGTCTGAAAACAATCCTCTGTTTAGTTAGCTTTACAATAATTCTAGTTATTGGAAAGGATGCCAGATTATGTTGTTTTTGTCAAGTTTATTCCTCTTGATTGGGCTTATGTCTGGGTGGAATATTCCCTCAACAAATTCTGTCTCTTTCCAGGAGTTCTGATTGGAGCGGCGAGTCAGTTTGAAGCTTGTCGTGTAGCGCCATATGTCAACGTGGGGGCCCTACGGATGCCATTCCAACAGGCAAGTTACTTTGAAGCCTGTAGTCTTTGACTAAAACCATCCCCGGACTGCTGTCTTGGCACAGGTTCGGTCCAAGAGCTATGGGGAGACTGCAGTCCCAATGTAGGGGGTAACAAAACTCTAATTACCCAGGCTGGAAATAATGTAGTGCCATCCATGCATGGTGTGATGTTGTAGAGGCCCAACTGGAAAATCCCTTACGGCTGATGAGGATATTTAGAGTAGTCTAATCAAGAGATGTAAAGTGTCATTAGACGAATTACAGTTGATCAATGTTTGTGCTTAGTGATAGGCGATATGTAGGCTAGCTATATGATGGGGGATTTGTCCGCGGATGCTGCCAAATTGGTTTCCGCTCCCTGTCAGTCCCTGTTTTCATATGAGCCTTTATCTGCCCATACTGACATTAACAATCCTGATAAAAACATCTGATACTTTTGCTCATTATAATTAGTGCATAGGATTCACATCGTTTAGCATGAAGCAGGCCTTTCTATAAGTTAATGTATTTCTCCCCTCTTCTCCCCGTGCGTGCGTCCGCAGGATAGTCATTGCAACGTGCCGCCCTTCTCCTTTCAGGTCCAGGCGCAACTGCAGTTGGACAGCGCGGTGGCCCACGCGCACCATCACCTGCACTCTCACCTGGCGGCGCACGCGCCTTACATGATGTTCCCGGCTCCGCCATTTGGGCTGCCCTTGGCTACGCTTGCGGCTGAATCTGCCTCCGCCGCGTCGGTTGTGGCCGCAGCTGCTGCCGCCAAAAACACCAACAAAAACTCCAGCATCGCGGATCTGAGACTCAAGGCCAAAAAGCACGCAGCCGCCCTGGGACTGTGACACGCGCGGATGGCGCGTGCGTCTGAAAATCCCCATCTGTGACTGATAGTCAACGACAAGACATCAAAACAAACAGCGCTTACAAAGCGGGGGGGGGGAGGGGGGGGGGGGGGGCAAAGACAATATTTATGTTTCTCTTTTTCTAATGAAGGACCACATGTATAACTATAGAAAATATAGGATATTTATGAGATAAACAAAGATAACAGACTGTGAATCCATAGTGACTATGGACGCCAAAGGGGTTGGGGTAGGACGTTTCAGCCACCCCGACCCCCTAGACTGGGTAAGATGGACGGCAGCGGAGGAACGAGGATGCAGCTGGGACGTTCGAAGCTTTGTGAAACAAGGCGAACTATTCTGCGTTGTTCTGTTTTGATTTGTAATTATTATGATGAACATTTCGTTTTGAAAACTATAGAGGCTGGCCTCGTTCTATCTCAAACATTTTTCTCTCTCTCTCTATCTCTCTCTCTCTCTCTCTCTCTCTCTCTCTCTCTCTGTGTAAAAGGAAACAGCGGATGTTCGTTGTTGAACAAATAGAAAGACAAAAAAATTATGTTTTTTTTTCTTTCTTATGTCCAAAGGATAACGCCTCGGCAGTTTTTCTGCATGTATTTCTCTCTCCACACAAAGATGATGTAATTTGAGCCGGTTCCATTTCCCTCAATCAGGCTTCTCTACCCAGTGACAGACATCGAGAAACTAACTCACACTTCACTTGCTGGGCAACTCGGCTTCACGCCGAGTGTGTATGTGCGGTGGAAACGAGGTGTTATTAAAGCAAAAGACAGAGGTTACACCACATATTTGACAACTGGAAATTCAATTGTCAGGATACAATTTCCAAGTGTTTTTTAAACGGAAAATAGCATAATAGGCCTACAACTTTTATTAGATCAGCAGATTAATATTTGATTATTATCTGCAAGACGGTACGGGCACATGTAAAATATGTTAATACACAAAAAAACATGCATTATTTTTTATGGTTTTGTGGCTTATGAATGCGTTGTGGGGGGCTATTTTCCAGTTTATTTTACTCAGTGTGTTCCGATCATGTGCATTCTGTATGTAATGTTGATGTTTTTATGAAAAGTGAAAGTGAACGTACCAGAGGCACGGGTTTATAAAAAGAATATCATAGAAATTTAATTTTTTTCCATCCACTTATGTGAAACGTGAATTCACCATGAACAAACAGTTTTCAGTTCACAATAAATCAACGAAAATTTCTTTGTATGAAATACTCGAAAGTGTGAATATTTTAACAACAAAAACACAATTTGGCACTGCATCCCAATAACGATAATAATAATAATAATCTATTTGCTATAATTAGTTATTAATGGACTATAGTAGCTGTGGGTTTTTGATAGCTGTGACAGAGCCGTTTAGTCGGGATCATGCGGACTGTCACTCCAACCTCATCATGACCATGTAGGCTATTATTCAACATTAGGCCTATAGGAAGCCATCGAGCGTTTTGTTAAAATGATTGAAGGGGGGTGTAGATTACTTGAAGGGGAGGGTGTATAAAAGTTTAGGAGCTGAATTGTTTTTGTCAAGATGCAGATAAACGGAGAACCTGAAATAATAATCTAATTTCACACGTATAGTTAACCAAAATACCTGAATAATAATTTAACATTTGTCTCAGGTGTAGAAACTAAAAAGTAGACTATTTGTCAGTTCAAATACAAACCATGGGCATAGATGGTGTGTTTGATTAACTGTCAAATGTCCGTGACTTGTGGGGATTGAACAAAGCAATAGTCTATTGTTTGAGCAAAACGACATCACTATGATCCTTTAGGACTGCGTTTGGGCTTCCACTTGAAGGCAAGGCTGTCTATGAGCGTGTGCAAGGGGGGAAACTGCTGTCTAAAGCGTCTGTGGATGAAGAAGTGTTTACGCATGCACAGTTCTTGGACACCACTTGACTTCCAGAGCAAAATTACCCGATTCATTTCCTGACATCTTAACCGCCCTTTATTGAACATTTAATAAACACCTGACACGCGAGCCTATTTTTGAGGATCCCGGCTCGCGGATCACGTTACAGTCCGATATTTCCATACAAAACACAATGTCTTCAGCTATTAATTAATACCGGTCCCCTTAGATGCACTGGAGTCTGCAGTGCCTGTGTGTCTTACATTTGGGCTGGACTCAGACGCCAAATCTATTGAATTATTGATCCCAGCGCCGCCAGTAATGGAATGGAGACGGAACTGTGAAGCCGCGCACTGGCTGGCTGCTGGCTGCTGGTGCTGTTGCATGCGCTGGAACGACAACAGGGGGAAACACTAATGGAAATGCGCGCACTTGACCCGCGCCACTCAGCCAGCTTGCTCTGGAAATGAATATTCCGTTCTTGAGCGCAAGGCGTTCTGGATACCGCAGTCGGCTAGGTCCATTTATATAAACTGTTTTATAGAATTGCTCACGACCTTTCGTGTAATTGGAAGAAGGAGGGCACAGTGATACAATGTATTTACTGGACAGAACCACCATTAGTTTGTTATTGATGACCAACCGGGTTTAAGACTTCAGTCCGACCACAAAATGCCCATTAGCTGGATCGTTTGATGGCATGTCTGCCTTGGTCCATCCCTTCATTCAGGGTTTTAAAGGAGACTATGTTTGGGTTAGCTGTACCCTGACAACGAGTTTAATTTGTGGTAATAAGAAGTGGGTGAGGGTGAACTATTCATGAAAAAGTGGGTATGCCAGTACTCCCTAAAAACCTACCATCAACAACACTTCCCATTACTTCCTATAGCATCCCCCCCCCTCCCTCTCCCCAAGTCAGACCAGCCTGAGGTGGGGGATCTCTGAGGGCCCCAGGAGACTACGAGACGGGGACACACAAGTGTTCTCCAGATAGGAGATGGAGCCAACAACCACTCTCACTCTCCTGTCCACACTCTCTTCTAGACACATGCCCTCACACAGGCACACAGGAGCCAGGCACTGCCCTCCCTGTCCTCCTCTCCTTCAATCTCCCTCCCTCCTGCCCTCCGCCCTATCCTCACCCCTCCCTCCCCCTGTTCCCTCTTTCTATTGTGATTCACTTCTATACAGTGAATCACAGGAGGCGGACAAAGAGCAGTGGTGGAGTTGCAATGAAGCGGGCCTCATGCGTGAAAACACACACGCACATACACACCTACACACACACACTCCTGGCCGGTGAGTCACAGCATCTCAGAGCAGGCTACACTCAGAAAGGAATCTGTCCTATCAACTGGTCCTCTTGCCGTGCTATATTTACCTCCACACAGCTGACAAATACTATCATTTCTTGTTCAGTGGGGCCCTTGACTTGCACGTTATCAAATGAGTTCATGTTATATACCCATTCACAGAGAACAGTCTATACTAACAGTGGCGTCAGTGTGTTTAATGGCGAATTGATTTATTTTTCCGATGAGAGGACTGTGAGCGGGATATATCACATGGCACACAGTTACAGTAAACAACCTCAAGTAGGAAGATACCTTAGCAGGGAAAATGCTTTTGTGAGTGTGTGAGAGAAGGCAGGTGTGTGTGTGTGCTAAGGCCTGCAGTGTTCGTATTTTGTGTCCCTGTGTATCTGTGTCACCTGAGGCAAGACTACAGAATATGAAAAAAGGTGGTTAGAAGAAAAGAAAGAGAAAACACTCTCCCTGCATCTCTCTTTCCCTCCCTCTCTTCCTCCCTCCCTTTTTCCCTCTCTCCAAAGGCTGGTCTTTGTTACATGTTAGGATCGCGAAGCACACAGCCCCTGACCAAAGACAACAGCCACTAGGAGCATCGTGGATGAAAGAGAGACTTCAAAGGCATCAAATGGAGCGAAAGTGAAAAAGAAACCGGCTGAAAACCCTCCCCTCCAAACACAACACTCCAGACCGGCAATTAGGGCTCCGTAACGGCCCCCGCCATCATGCCCGCTACGGAGAGGCAGGGCCGCGGGCCTCACCATGGAACCTGGTGTGGGCTGCAGTCAGCGTAGAATTACAGTCTGCCGTTCACAGAGTACATTAACTCTGTCTGGGATTTCATCCGGGCGAAAAAAGTGGGTGTTCACCTCACACAGATTTGACCCGGGAGTGAGAGAGGTAGTGAGATGGAGCAAGACAGAGAGAGAGAGAGAGAATTAAAGAAAAAGAGGGAGGGAGAGAGAGAGAGAGAGGAAGAGAATGTAAGGGAGAGACACAAATATAGAGAGAAATAGAATGAGAATGAGAGTGAGAGAGAGAGAGAGAGAGAGAGAGAGGAAGATGGAGGGAGACAGAGAGAGAAAGGGAAAAAGCTGACCTGGTGATTACAGAGCCACAATAGAGTCCAACTGGCTCCGGCAGTCTAACTGGACCAGAACACAACGATGCCAGAACAAAACAAGAAGTCGAATTGTTTCTTGTCTTCCTGTTTAGGTGCCACAGGCAATCTACTCATTTTTATGTACTCATTGCATTTTATTTGTTATTAATTCATTTCCCTCTGCAGCTGGGGAAAGAGGAGGGGTGCTGGGGGAGGGGGTGTGTGTGGGGGGGTAACTTATGGTCAGGCCTAGAAGGGAGTCATAACATTGCTGTGTGTGAGAGACCTTTCAACATGGGCAAGACCAGGGGGATTGTATTCATACGAATAGAGGACGCGGTACAAGTGTGTGTGGGTGTGGAGGGGAGGGGGAGAGGATGTGTGTGTAGAGAGGGGGATATGTGCACGTGTGTGTGTGTAGGTGTGTGAGTGTGTGTGTATCTGTGAGAATGCGATGCTACATTTATAAGTGTTTTACACTCACTGTAGTATTCGAAGCTCGGCCAAATCCAATCAATTGTGTGTGGGGGTATGTTTGTGTGTTTCCGTGCGTGTTTAAGCTAGTGTGTAGAGAAAGAATATGATTATGTTTCTGCTTTTCAATCATCTGATATTTGTACACAGGGTTTTAAATTACAAAGTGCATTCTGGGAAATTACATTGAGCTTCGTTGATTGTTTTGCTCCGAGTTTAACCACATCAGTGTGAGGTTTAGAGGAACAGTCAATATAGATGGTCCAAACATCAAATACTTACACATCGCATACTGGCATCACAATGTTAAATTGGGTCTTTAATGTGGGGGTGGGCTGTGGGTGATGGGGGGGCATGAGATGGAACACTGTTCATTCATGCTTTGCTGAGTGTGTGACATTTTTTAGACACTGTCCATAACAGCTTTCTGTTCATGAGAAGCCATCAGTCAACTGTGTTCAAACACAGAGTACACACACACACACACACGGACAGACACAAATGAACGCACATAAACACACGTGCTAACACACACACACACACACAAACACCACACACACACACACATGCACATAGACACATATGTAAAATAAATAAATGAATACAACACACACACAACACAAGAGCTCAGAGAGACGTGGGTGGCCTCAGTGCCCCTATGAACTCACATCCAAAACCACGAGGATGGAAAACAGCACAAAGTTAAACAACAAATTTAAAGTGGAACCACAAATACATGACTATTCTGGGGACATTTATAAACATTTATCAGCATGAAAACCATCCAACAGAATGACAGAAAATACCGGATTCATGTTTAAGCACATGTAAAACATTTACCGTCCACCAGAAACATGTATTTATTTACCGTACAGAAGCTTGTTCCTGAAAATGACTGTGAAGTCAAACGTACCTGACCTGCTCCCTTCTCTGTAGTGTGAGGGGGAGGCGTAGTGGGATTTAACGTGAGGTCAAGCTTCAGCAAGCAGCGAGCGAGGAACAGAGGTCTTTGTCGTCTGGGCCGTCAATATCTAGTCTTATTGATCCTGTCACCTCGCCCACTCTGCAGCATTGACAGGTGTGTTGCTATGGTAATTTACCATGCTGCCCGCTGGCCCGGCCTAATGGACCATCAATGTAAAACAGACAGACGCACACACACTTGCACACACACACAATGACAGACACGCACACTCTACACACATATAATGAGTATAGAAGAGGTAATGTATGATCGCCAGGGCCGACATCAAGTTCAACTTTAAGTGGTACCCTGTGTGTGTGTGTGTGTGCCTCTGGTGGGAAGAATGCAGCTTATTATAATGCAATGTAATGTAAATTGATGTCCTAGGCTGGATGAGGGCAGACACAAAGAGAAAGGCTGGCTGAAATGCATTATGAGGCTGTGCAGGGCTTGGAGCAGGCAGGACTTCACAGGCATCCCAAGCTCTATTGAATTACACTGTTGGCTCAACAATCTGCCGGCGTCTAATTAAATAGCCCTGCATTAGCTTCCTGCACAGTGGGGGTGTGAGAGAGGGACACTATCTCATTCTGAAATGGATGTAAAAATAGATGTCGCAAGTTAGCCCTTACTCACAGAACACTTCACTCCGTCTGTGTCCGTCCGGGTGCGGGAGGACGCGTGCGCACACACACACACACGCACACAAACCCATGCACACACACACATTCTCTCTTTCACTCTCTCTTCCCCCCTTGTTTCCCTCATATGCAGAGACAGTTAAATGTGCACGCTGTTCATTGTGCACAAAAGGACATTATAAAGTACTCACATGTTGTCTTTTCATGTTCGTGACGATGTCATCTACACACACACACACACACACACACACACACACACACACACACACACACACACACACACACACACACACACACACACACACACAGCAACATAGTAAATATTTATTCAGGGTGTCTTATGATTTGTCTTTGAAACATAGTTCTCAAAGAACCTTCTGGAGAAGGACCTTCCCTGGGTTTAGAATTTTCCACCAGAACACTAGGTGGCGATATGTGCAGGGGGGGTGGGGGGAGTTGGGGGGGAAATACTCCAGGAAGGTGACACATGCTAAGAGAATGAAAACCACATGTGTCCTTTAGCAGTAGCTCATCTTGACACAATTGTAGATTGGATGAAGAGATGACAGGTTGAGAGGATGAGTGAGAGAGAGAGAAGAGAGAGAGAGAGAGAGAGAAAGAAAGAGAAGAGAGAAAGAGAGAAGAGAGAAGAGAGAAAGAGAGAAAGAGAGACATCAAAGATGATGCAGAGATCTCCAGAAACATTTTAACTTGACGTATCAAAGTTGTGCTGGACCATAGTCTATGATCTAACCCAGACCCTCCTCTTTAACCTGGGAGAAGAGATCACAGATATGTCCATAGGGCATGAGGAGGAGGAGGATGAGGAGGAGGAGGAGGAGGAGGAGGAGGAGGAGGAGGAGGAAGGCTGGAGGCTTCCTGGTTTCTCACAGTGATAAAAGAGAACACTACTCTTTTTAACCTCTGATTCTAAGAATTTTGAATAGTAAAAATCAAGATTTTGACACAGATGGGAGTTCTTCGGAAAGTTCTGGCAACTTTTAAGTTTGAAATGAGCAAGACCGTAGGTCTGAACTTGACTGCAAGGTCTGAACTGTAGAAAGGTTCAGTATTCCACTGTTGGAGCACAGGACACTCTGGAGGTTGAAAGTGGAGAAAGAGAAATGGAGAGAAAGTAAGATGAAGGGAGAAATGGAGAGAGAAAAAGAGAGTGTGAGGGAGAGACAAAGGCAGGTACAGATATGTAGAAACAGAGATAAGCGAAAGTAAAATGGACAGATTAATAGAGAGACCAAGACCAACAGAGAAAGTGTGTGTGAGAGAGAGCAACAAAATAGACAGAAAGAGACAGAAAGTCTGATTGAGAAGGAAAGGCGGCACGAGAGGAGAGGAGGAGGTGAGGAGGACTGGAGTCAAGTCAAGAGAACACAGAGGAAGCTAGCAGAGGCGAGGAGGAGGAGGAGGAGGAGGAGGAGAGAGGGGACGAGTGGAGGTAGACAGAGGTGTCAGAGACATGAGAGGGGCAGTGAGGGAGCACTTTGTCCCGCTAAAGTATGTTGGAGAGACTGCAGCTTATCTTAATAAGCACCAAGACCCTTTTAAAGGGTCACACGCTGTCCACTAGAACTTCCCTGGGGGGTCCAGGGAAGAGGAGAGGGGGAGGGGGGGGGGGACACCCTGGATGGCCTGGGGAATGCACTGGAGACGGCAGTCACACGGTCATGTGTTTCTCCATTATGCTGAATTGACGGAGACCTCGCAAAAGGCAATGTTGCTGGAACACGCGTCAATAAACACCCAGACCATGACCTGACCATATCCATTGAGGCAAGCAATGCAGTCAGATTACATACAAGGGAATACTTTGGTTTTTTTCCACTTGGAAATAGTTTTGGAGGCCCAAGGCATAGAGCCTGGATGATCCAGCCCTCTTTTTTTCTATAAATATATTTATTTTCTACTATATTTATTGATAGAACAGTTGGAGAGACAGAGGGGGGAACACATGCAGGAAATAGCGTGAGCCAGATGTGAACCCAGGCTCCTACGTACGGCTTTAGCCTTCATGGTACATGCTCTTACCCAGTGACTCCAGTAAAGCGCCCGGCTGTACAGAGCCTGCATGGAGCCCAGTTGAATGGGTTCAAGTCTCAGTGAAAACGCCTCCCGCGCCAGAGCTGTTAGCTTCTCTGTGGCGCAGCTGGAGTGTTTATGAGAGGTGGTCAGTAGCGTGTGTGAGTCAAGGGGAGAACCCAGGATCCAACCCCAGCCCAGCCTCCAATGCAGTAATGGAGTAATGGAGTCATGCTGGTAGAAAAAGCAATGAAAACAGTCATGTAGAAAACAATGTCAAGTCAGGAGTAATGCAGAAATGATGCGCTAAGCTAGCAATGCTCGGATAAAAAGATATGAGAAAATAATAATGTTGTAATGCTGGGATATACAGCCATACTGGGGTAAACAGTAATACTGCTGTTAACACTAATGTAGTACTGTAGTGATGTTCTTGCAGTGATGTAGTAATGTAGTGATGTCCTAATAGAGCAGTAATGTAGTAATCCTGAGGTAAACAATCATGCTGGGGTAAACAGAAATGTAGTAACGTAATATAGACAGGTTTACAATGATCTAGTTCTAATGTAGTAATGACAGGTTAACAGTGATGCCATAGGAAGCTCCCAATTGGCAGAGCTGCTGCGTGTGTCATCCAGACTCCTCACAGCCCCGTCACACGACGTCACCGTGTGCCCTCACTCTCAGACACACAGCCGTCGCCCTAAATACTAGAAATACTATTCATTATGGTGTAATTGGGGGGAATAGCACCACGCTGGAACATCTCCCCCATCCCCAACTCCTCTCACCAGGTCTCTGTCCTCCTTCACCTGGGTGGATGTGTGTGTGGGGGGGGGGGGGTTTCACACTGCAGGGAGACTTTGAGGAGGGGGGGTCAGTGGGGGAGAGAGAGAGAAATTTGGGGGTGGGGGTTGAGTTTGAGCAAAGCGATCCCAGAGTGGCGACGCCTCCCTCTGGCAACGTTCTAGAAGCTTACATATAGGAGGGTCACAATGGAAGACGACACTTTAAATGACATTATTATAAAATGCAATACTCCTGGAATGATCCCTTATTAAATTAAGGCCTATGATCCAAGATGAATCTCCTGCTGGCCTAATCCATCAGGAGGGGAATATTAAAAGATAGGCCTCAACTGGCATTACGACACCACTCCATCTCTACTTTCATTATTCTGAATTAGAGCTGTGCCGGGAGAGAATCCTCTTAATGAGGATTAGAGTGATTCACTGGCCCTGGCCTCTCTTCTGACAACTCAGATATTAACTCCTCAGTCTCAGCTGTCAGAATTAAAATACTTTGCGGCCGCGGACGTGCTAAATTAAATTGGCCTTTTATGTTCCTTACACGGCTGACCCCCACGGGGCTGGGGGGGGGGGGGGGGAGCGGACGAAGGCGACATGGGATCCTCGCTGACACCACGACCGGAGGAAGAAGAGATGGGGGGGGGAAAACATGGCTTTGCTGAGTACGCACACCTGCACACACACGCACACCTGCACACACACACACGCCTCAACACACACTGTACGTAAACACACACGCACACAGACATACGGTACAAACACACACAAACAGACATATACACACACACCTGCTCTACCTCCCAGGTGTCTCATTCTGTCGCTCTCTCGATCTTTCTGGTCATCCATCCTGCATTCTCTCAGTCCTTCTCCCTCACCCAAGGCTGTTTTCTGGTGCTGTATTGTAGGTTTGATAACCACTCATAGCTGTTGTCTTCTCTGTGTGTGTGTGTCTGGAAAGCTCTGCTCTACACAGGCTCACTACCACATGCACGCCCACACAGAAACACACCAACATCGATAAGTCCTCACACACACACACACACACATACATACACAAACACACACAGACAGTCCTGTCTCCTGCTGCCTAGGCCTACTGTAGCAGAGTTAAAATAAATCTAGTGGTTCATCAGGACAGCAGGAACAGAACACTCCTCATTAGAGCTCAACATGTAGTTACAAACCACACTGACACCCACCTTGCAAACATTTATTCCACTTAATTTGCACTCACTCAGTCTGAGAGCCTTGGCTGCCTGCAAAGCTGAGGCTGGAGCTGGGGTCGAGGCTGGGTCTGAGGCTAGGGCTGGGGCTGAGTGAGGCTAAGTCTGGGTCTGAGTCTGGGTCTGAGGCTGGGTCTGAGGCTGGGTCTGAGGCTGGGTCTGAGTCTGGGTCTGAGGCTGGGTCTGAGGCTGGGTCTGAGGCTGGGTCTGAGGCTGGGTCTGAGGCTGGGTCTGAGGCTAGGTCTGAGGCTGTGCCCCCTCCCATCTTTCTTTCTTTTCTTCTCTCTCTCATTTCCTCTCTCTCTCTCTCTCTCTCTCTCTCTCTCTCTCTCTCTCTCTCTCTCTCTCTCTCTCTCTCTCTCTCTCTCTCTCTCTCTCTCTCTCTCTCTCTCTCTCTCTTTCCCTCTCCACCTCCGTCTGTGCTGCTCCTCGCACACGATCGATTTCCAGGGGGGCATGAGGAGGAGGAGAGGGAGGGAAACGAGGAGAACAACACAGAGTGAGCGTGACCCTGCAGTCTGGAAATGTTACTCTCTAAACCGTGTGCTGCTTTAAAACCCAACTTGGCCCCAGGCTTGTCACCTCTCCCCCTCTCTCAAGTCAACACAATGAATAAACAAACACACTGAGAGACTGCTGCTGGAGAGGACGAGAGAGAGAGAGAGAGGAAGAGTAGAACAATAGAGAGAGAGAGGATGCCAAGTGGAGGAGTGTGGAGGATTAACTCTGTGGGCAGACGGGTCTTGGTGTCAATTTGAGATATTCTGATCCACTGAATTGAAACCCGAGCTTCAACCGTGAACCCGCTCCGTGACCTTTGACCTCCATGACAGATACAGTACTGAGACATTGTGTTTGCTACTCGCATCTCTTAATGTGGACTATTTCTCCCAGATTGGGGGATGCAGTCATGTGCAAATCCTTCAAGATCCCCCAACAACCACACTGTACTGCACACGGGCACAAGAGGTCAGGCTCTATTACCATAGCACATGGTACAGGGGACAGCCATAGGCGGTGAATGGCTTTTAATGTTGAATGTAGTTAAAATTATTTATTTTGAGCATATTTTTATGAACGATGACAGCTCACTTTGGAGGAGGGTATCAAGGCAGTCTGGAATACAATATAGTATAGTATAGTATAGTATAGTATAGTACAGTATGGTACAGCATAGTACAGGACAGTATAGTATAGAATAGTACAGTATAGTATAGTATAGTACAGAACAGTAAAGTACAGTACAGCATGTAGCTTACCCCAGTGTTATCTTCAGAGCTCTTCATTGGCACCAAGAAGGGGATTACAAGGTGGGTGTGTGTGTGTATGTGTGTGCGCGAGTGTTTATTTGAAAGAGACAGACATAATGAGTGAGGTTAAGTCAGCAGCATCCGTCATTGTGTGAGTGTTAAATAAGGCCAGTAAAGGACTGTGTTCTGACTGGCTCCTGGGCTCGTTAATCAGTCCACTTCACCCATCAATACCAGGAGCACAAATCAACCAGCCGTTACAGAGAGGAGCAGGCCATGGATCTGGCTTCCTTATTGAGTTAATCAGCCCACTGCCTTCCATGGAGACCCGGACGTGAGCTAGCACACACGTGGAGCGCACACACAGCTGAGGTATGGCCCCTCACACCGTACACCGTGGGGCTGGCCTGTGGAGGCTTTCTGCAGAGCGGAAGGTCAGAGATGAATAGTGAGTGATGAACAGGTTAGACGTATGAAAGTCTAGTGTCGGTGTGCGTGTGTATACGTGTGTTTCTGTGTATGTGTGTGTTTCTGTGTATGTGTGTTTCTGTGTATGTGTGTGTTTCTGTGTATGTGAGTGTTTCTTGTGTATGTGCAGTGTTTCTTGTGTATGTGCGTGTTTCTGTGTGTGTGTGTGCGTGTTTCTGTGTATGTGTGTGTTTCTGTGTATGTGCGTGTGTATGTTGGTGTGTGCGTGGGGACGGATATCACCCAAAGCAGGTGGGAGTAGCTCCTACTGACAGACCTTTTCAAAATGACAAAATCCATCCTACCGTATTGATCAGTTATTCTTTCATCTTTCCATGGGCATCTTCCTCCCATCCTCCCTCCTTTCCTCCCCCCTCCCTCCCCCTCCCTTACTCTCTGCCAGGCCGCTCCCTATTGATCCTGGCTGGTGATTGGTCGAGCCGTAATTTGAGACGGACGTTGACGGATGAGTGTGAACTGCTCTTCTTCCTGTCCTCCACCACTCCGGGCTCTGAGGTCATCAGACTGGGGACAGTGGAGGAGCAGGGGCACCTGGGTGTGTGTGTGTGTGTGTGTGTGTGTGTGTGTGTGTGTGTGTGTGTGTGTGTGTGTGTGTGGGGGGGGGGGTGGTCATAGATAGACACAGGCTCTACTCTACTCTAGGTAGGCCATCATCCCCTTCAAGACCTCTGCTGTTTTCCTCTTCTGTGGCTCTCTTTCTGTGGTTACAGGGAAAAATCCCCTTTAAGGACCCCTCCTCCACCCCCGCCTGTGTAATTGCTTGCATATTGGATTTTAATAATGGTGTAGAATATTATCAGACAGCCCGATAACGAGCACTGAGACTCTGACTGTTGACAACTCAATCTTTCACAGGCGTTTTCTCTGCTTAATGCCATTACACATACGCACACACAAGCACACACACACATACACCTGCACACAGACACGTACGAATACACATGTACCCACACACTCTCTGTCACACACATACACAAAAAGGCACACACACACTTTCTCTATCACACTCTCTAGTTCTCCACAGGCAATAAAGCACATGAAGTCCTAAACAGATAAGTGTCCAGTCAACAGTGAAAGACTGTCAGTTGCATCTGTAGACTGGCTCATATAGCTGACAGTCTCCTGGATTGTATTTGACAACATTTTGATAAGTATCTATTTTCATCTCCCTCTTTTCTCCCACGTCCCAGTTTGAGGTTATTCTATTGCTCTTGCATGACCAGAGAGACAGTTAATAGAGTTGTGCTGAACAGTGAAACATTGCCACATCCTACTGGTTAAACACGGCCATTTTGATTCATATTTCTTATTTAGTTAGCAGGAGCCGCGAGCTAGAATTAGGTTCTTCTCTGCAGAGAGTTTGGGTCCTTGTCCTCCTCCACTGATGCAGTGCTACCCCTTTCCTCCCTCCTCCTCCTCTCCTTTTTTTCTCTATCTCCTTTCTCTTCCTTTCCTCCTTCCCTCTCTCCGTCTCTTCCTCCAATTTCCCTTCTTCCCTCTCTTCTTTCCCCCTTCTTTCTTTTGTCCTTTCCCCCCTTCTTTCTTCTCCCTCCCTTCCTTCCCTGTCTCCCGCTTCTTTCCCTCCCTCCCTTCACTGTCTCCCTCCCTCCCTCGTCCCAGGGACCCTGGGCTGGTGAGGGGAGTAATTTCAGCAGTGTGTGAGTGGACAGTAGGCCCTCTGGGAGGGCTGGCAATCATGGGGGAAACAATGTTTACATCGATCAGCTGTCAGGAAGATGTATGGCTTCATTTTGCTGTAATGGAGAATTAGTGGGGAGATTATCACGGACTCAACACCGCCGCTTGTTACCCGTGTCCAGGCCGGGCCAATCTGTCTCCACGCAACAGCCAAACACTTGTGACAGGCCTCGCACTCGGCCTAATTCAATCAAGAGAAAATGTTGGAATTAATTTGTTACAAGGAAAATTTAAATATGTTCAACAAACAGAAACCGCAGAGGAAAGAGAGAGAGAGAGGAAGGGAAACAGAAATGAGGTGGGGGGAAAAGGTAGAAGGAGAGAGAGACAGAGACAGAGAAAGAGAAAGGAAGAGAGAAGAAGAGAGGAGAGGGAGGGAGCGTAAGTGAGAGAGAGAGAGAGAGAGAGGGAGAGTGAGAGAGTGAGAGACAGAGAGAGAGAGAGAGAGAGAGAGAGAGAGAGAGAGAGAGGGGCTGGCTGGCTGGCTGATTTATTGCACTGGGCAAGATATTGATCTGCTTCGATCCTGTCCCTCGTTGAGTCTTGAATGTGTAATAATTTCCAATTTAAAACTCCTTCTCAAGATCATGGCTGTATGGGGGCAGTCTGAAGCAGGGGAAGGGGGGCTTGACAGGAGGGGGCTATAGTTGGTTAGGGGCAGTTGGGGGTATTTGTGAGGGGGAGGTGATGTGATGGGCAAAGGGTGGTGGCTGGGGGGTAGTTGTGGGAGTGACAGGCTGGGGTAGTTGGAGAGGGGGGTGATGGTTTTATGCAGCACAGCTGATTAAGGGGGCCTGTTGCTGAAGCTTTGTCAGGTGCCATGTTTGAATGTAAATGCCGGGTTATCTGTCCAGGCATCCCTGACGTGCCTGACGCGAGCACTGCTGAGCGCGCTCGCCTGCCTGCGCCGTAGGAGGTGAGTTAGGAAACAAACACAGGTGCTTGGACATGACTGGGTGGAAAAAAACGAACAACACAACCTTTATTGACAGTTCATTCATGTAATGAATCAGTTATTCAGGGGGAAAACACAAGACTGTGTCTTCACTGAGCCCTAAGCGACCTTGATCACTTTACCATGAATGTATACTAGCTGTTTTCTAGTCTGCTAATAGGCTAGTTACTCGACGTCACGACTCTAAATAGGGGTCTAAATAGGGGTTTTCTAGCTGTATCTGCTATCTGTTGTTTGCCAGATGTGTCTGGTAGCTAGTGTTTACTCTCTGCATGTTTTAAATGTGTTAGCTACTGTCTGCTAGCTAAAGTTTGCTAGTGTTTACTAACGGTGCTAGCTGTGTCTGCTCGCCACTGTTTTGGCTAGCTACTTGACTAGCTCCTGTAGATTGTGAATGTTGGCTAGCTGGTGTGTGGTAAGAGCAGGAAGCACTGGTGTTTTGCTGGTAGCCACTGGTGATGGAGAATATTCCATGGCCTGGAGAGGGTCAGGAAACACACACATAGACACACACACACACACACACACACACAAAGACAATGTCTCACTTCGAATCTACCTTTGAGGTTTCTTTGCTGCAGCCTGTTAAAAAATGAAATAACAAATAAACACTTCACCCCCCATCTCACCCCTTCGTGTCCCTAGCTGTCTGTAGCCTCCCACCACACACACACACACTCACACACACACACACTCACACACACACACACCTCCTCAACTCTGAGTCAGTCAGTCTCTGTAGCCTGCAGGGCCCTCCAGCCTGGACCACTGGTAAATGAACAGTCGAGCTACACTGTTATACTCAGACCTCCAAGGGCTGACTCACAGACACACACACACACTCACACACTCACACAGACACACACACACACACATCTTTGTTTGTTTACATCTCAGGGCCTTTCCTCCCGTCTTCTCTCCTCTCATCTTGTTCTTCAGCCTTTATTAGGGACAAACACCCGATACTGTCTTCCCCTCAGCCGACGCGCCTCTCAAACACTTTTACAAATTACTTAACAGGCAGGCGGTGAAAAAAAAGAGAAAGAATTCAATGCATACAGATTAGCATGTGTTAATTGATGCCTAATTAATTTCTGCTGCCATGCATAAATCCGGGCAGCCTCCCCTCGCCCCGGGGACGCTGAGACAAGGGCGGCGGTTCTCAGGCTTCGCACAAATAAATGAATAAAAATGGAGTCGGGGCAGAGAGCCCTCTCACTGAAGACAAGACAGGTGTGGAGGGGTAAAGAGCAGCCATGTGGGCTGGCATGCACACACACAGACTGTTTACACATACAAACACATACACACACTGCACACACCCAATACAGACACATACTGTACACACGTATACTATACACACACACCAACACACACACACACACAGCAGGGGAGCAGGTGCTGTAACAAACGATCTCTGGAACTCATGGGATGGTCCACACAGGCCCAGAGCTCAGCTTTTATACAACCGACATGTTAAATGATTTGTTGATGTTTTTTTACATTCACCTTGAAAACTAAAATGTTCAACATGCAAATGTTTGTGAACAGCACAGTATAGTTGAGTACAGTATGGAACCCGTCATATTTAGGTCAGTGACTGTACACACATTCTTTCAGATGTCCTGACATGTTGTAAGTGTACAGACACTTAGAAACCCAGCACACAGGCTCGCCCGCCTCTCCTCCTCACCTCACCCCTCACTATTCCTGGAGTAGCCCCCAGCGAGGGGGACTGTGGAGTGGGTGACACCGTCGCCTCTCTCCCCTCGTGTGCTTTAATTGCGAGCTCATTAGTCGGAGCAGGTGGGAGTCAGGGGGGAGTCAGGGGGGAGAGGGCTGAGAGCAGTCTGGCGGGCCAGCAGGTTAATGACAGAGAGACGCGTGGACAGAGGAGACACTCCTGACCATCCTGACCACGTCGCCGTTCTGAGGCAGGAGCGGTCGTTCTGAGGCAGGAGCGGTCGTTCTGAGGCAGGAGCGGTCGTTCTGAGGCAGGAGCGGTCATTCTGAGGCAGGAGCGGTCGTTCTGAGGCAGGAGCGGTCGCCGCCACAAGATGCCACGGAAGCCTCAGAATGTTGTTGCGTTGTCGCGAGCTTCACTGTAAAAAACCCAGACAAAAAACGGTTGTTTTCATGTTGAAAGTGGCAGTTCCATTCAGATACACGCACCGATACACGCACACGCTTGCAGTGGCTCAGTACCTATCAGGTCGTTTATTTGGGAAGGAAAGTGATGCCACCTCAGGAAGCCACACACTCCCATTACTGAAACCAATGATTCGACCAATGACTCAGCTCAAATCTGTCGGGCCAGAGTGGGGGGTTGTGGGGTGGGGGTAGGGTGGCCAGAAGTGACCACAGAGTGCATTAAGTGAGACGCATCCATATCAAGCTGTATTAATATGACCCAGCGAGAGAGTGTGTGTGTATGTGCCGCTCCTCACCCTGTGGCCTGAAAGCGGGGCAGGGACTGGATGTCCGGACGCCGTCGTGTTCCCACACCCCGCTGCACCTCCCGTAACAGCCTCCTATCAATCCTCTGAGATCACTACCCACCAGCAACACAACCCCCCTAATGGAGAGGCTGGGTAACTTTACCCTGGCCATCACATGAGCACGGCAGGGCTTGTAAGAGCACTTATGGTTTCATAAACCTGACCGAGCATCTGTCCTCTGACGTCGGGTCCTTCCCATCACACCTGGGAAGGGCGTAGCGTTCCCTCACTCGGGTGGGGTTCCGGTGGAGCCTGCCCTGAGAGAAATGGGGCTCCGGTTCGCAATGGTGTCCCGGATCATCATCATCATCCGGAACGTTCTGGAAACATATCTGTTAGAATGGTGACAGGTGAGTTATTAAATTGTGCGGTGGTCTTGATAAACATATTAATTTGTGTCAGGGATAATTTCTTTGCTGCAGACTCCATCAGATCCAAGTCTGAGGGAACCCTCTTCTTTGTAATTATGAGAATATTGCACCAGCGTCAAGATGACACAGGGGAACAAATGGCTATATTATCCTCAATTACTTCAATTAATTCCGTGTTCAGAGACATTTACCTTGTTCAATTTAATGGGACATTTGCTATTTCTTCCTTCTTGTCCAAAAATCGATATTCATACAGTGAAAATAATTCAATATTTTCTTGTGTTTGTCCACACAGAATACAATTTAAGTAGCATCTGAACGAGGTTCTCAGTTGTATTCTGACCAATCTGTCTTCTTGTCAGGTAGATTTAAGCCCAGAGATCATTAAGATCTTCTCTCAGAAACCATAATAGGCTAATCAATAGACTGAGACAGTGTCCTGTGTCACAGCGGCCCTCCTCGTCTGTGTCAATACGACCCAGAGCTCCAGGAGACAGCGGCCCTCCTCGTCTGTGTCAGGACGACCCAGGGCTCCAGGAGACAGCGGCCCTCCTCGTCTGTGTCAATATGACCCAGAGCTCCAGGAGACAGCGGCCCTCCTCGTCTGTGTCAGGACGACCCAGAGCTCCAGGAGACAGCGGCCCTCCTCGTCTGTGTCAGGACGACCCAGGGCTCCAGGAGACAGCGGCCCTCCTCGTCTGTGTCAATATGACCCAGAGCTCCAGGAGACAGCGGCCCTCCTCGTCTGTGTCAGACGACCCAGAGCTCCAGGAGACAGCGGCCCTCCTCGTCTGTGTCAGGACGACCCAGAGCTCCAGGAGACAGCGGCCCTCCTCGTCTGTGTCAGGATGACCCAGGGCTCCAGGAGACAGCGGGTGAGACAGAGGCCAGTCCAGCCTATAGCCTACTCACTGGCCTATTCCACTTTAAGCTTGTATTCACATCACTCCCTTCTCTCATGTGGAGGTGGGCGTTTTAGCGCCCAATTTAGCATCGTTGAAACTCATCTGTTGTTGACGTCACGGTGACGTCACGCGTCTATGATGGGTAGGGTTTACCGAGAACGTCATTTCAATCAGAGACAGGGAACCACTAAACTTTTTGTTATCATGAGTTTCATCGTGAAAGCTAATATTTTATGTAGAGATATGTGTTCAATGTTGGCCAATTTATATGTTAATTGTTAACAGTTAATTGGTTATTTGTAGTTTAGTGTCTAGCTGATTATATAATCAATTACCTATGAATACAACGGCAACTGTGAGGTGCATTTCAACCAACTGATGTTAGCATCATCAATTACAATAAATGGTAGCATTTAGCTTTATCAGAGCTAGATGTTAGCGTCGTCAATCAAAGTATATGGCATTGTAACTGTTAGCATGATCAGATACGGTGTAAGCTAGCTGTAAATGTCATCTGTTAAGGTATTAGCTAGCTGTTAGCAGGCTTTCATCCATTTAGCACTAGCTGATAGCATCATTTGTTAGGGGACGGGGAATAGAGCTCTCACTGCTAGAGGACAGAGCATTTCCCCTGGGAAATACAAATGGCCCCCATGCTAGTACACCCTATCTCATGTGTGTGTGTGTGTGTGTGTGTGTTCTCACTCACAGATGAATCGCTCATGGGTATGCACATTATCTCCCACACACACATGATCTTGTGAAATTATGTAGCCTGCAGTAGCTTTTTGCCCACCAGTGCTGTAGCATTTTGCATAAACATGCATTGCTGTGGTATTATAATAGCACAGAATATGAGGACTTCATGGGGGAAAGATTATTTCTCATTCCTGGTTATTTTCTGCCCTAAACCATACTAGCTACACTCAATATAAACTGTAATCATGTTTATCGAACCAGCATGCCTGTTATATCATTTGGGCTTACTCGTGTGTTCGATGTACGGGTGTGTGTATGTGTGTGTGTGTATGCCCGACATACAGTACCAGTCAAAAGTTTGGACACTTTTGACTGGTACTGTATATGTATGTGATAGATGTGTGTGTGCAGGTGTGTGTGTTAACCAACCCTGCGAGGCCTGACACAGGTCTAGGGACACACGAGGGTGTGACCCTTGCTCTTCTATTGTCCAGCATGGCTTCTAGAACAATACAGCTGAGGGGCCAGGTGAGGTGTTGGGAGGGAACAAGCTGTGTTAGTGTCACATACACACACACTCACACACACGTGCTCACTCAAGCCTGCACACAGACACATTCAGGAGGATCAGGGGTGACTTAGCCATAACAGGTTGCAGAACTGTAAATGTTGAGACTGTCCTTGGGACTGTCCCAGACACAGAAGGAACAGGGTCTGTCTATCTCCCACTCTCTTTCTCTCCATCTCGATCTATTTCTCTCTCGCTTTTTCTGTCTGTCTGTGTATTTCTTGTGAGTTTAATAGAGCAGGGCTGTGATGGATTTCAACAGATTTGCCATGAACCTTTTCAGGTCCCAAAGGATCAACCATGATTTCAGATAGAACCTTGTTGAGGTGAATAAAGTACTTTTAAAATGTTCTGTATGGTTCTACATAATCAAATGATATGACTATGGTTATTGAACATTTACATTTAGCAGACACTCTTATCCAGAGTGACTTACAGTAAGTACAGGGACATTCTCCCCAAGGCAAGTAGGGTGAAGGGCCTTGCCCAAGGACACAACGTCATTTTGCACGACCGGGGATCGAACCAGCGACCTTCTGATTCTCTAACCGCTCAGCCACCTGACTCCCTACCTGAACAGAGCATGGATCATGGCCACAGATAGTAGTGACATGCTGAGGTAATGGCTCAGAGCTTGGCTGAACTGGCTGACTGTTTCTCAACTGGCAGAGTTCCTGAATGCCTGCTCTTGGTTCTGGGCCCTGTCTGGCCTGGTCACTGTCTCGCTGGGGCACCTACTGGAGCGGGGTGATTGACAGATCAGGAGGGTCTCATCTGTAGAGAGCCTGGTGGAGAGGGAGAGAAAGGGAGGCAGGGAAGGGGGGAAGGATGGGGAGTAAAAGAGTTGAGAGAGAGAGGGAAAAGAGGGAAAAGAGAGAAAGAAAGGGAGAGAGAGAGGGAGAGAGAGGGAGAGAGGAGAGAGGGAGAGAGAGGAGAGAGACAGGTCCCCCAGGACTGGTCACCATCAGACAGAAAGACAGGCCAGCTGGGAGAACCAGGATGAAACACTACAGAGAAAACACGCACACATGCACACACAAACACACACAAACACATACACACACACACTCTCTGGGGTTGAGGATCCAATGGCAGGTGGAGAGCAGATCAGTAACAATGGCATAACACAGACACCACTCAAAGGATGTTTGAAATCCCCTCATACACATTGATCGTTTACTTTAGCCTGAATGCAGTGCCATGATGGGCGGGATTGTACACTGTTGGGACCCGATCATTGAGCTACGGAAGCTCAATCGACCATAGATTAAATATTTTCAAATACTATTTATCTCAGGTTTGATGCAGATACTGTCTTTCTGTGTCGTTTCATCAATTAATCTAATGAAGACTCACAGCGCTGTAAACAGCCAGATGTGTGAAGCAACACTTCAAACCTAATGATTGCCGACCGAGAGGACCATTCACGCAGATTAAAACAGTATTTATCTCTGTGCGCGACAATTAGCTGACCTCAGAGATCCCATTAGCGGTCCTCAGAGCGAGCCCGACGTGCTCGTAAACAGGTAATAACGCCATGACAACACCACCTGCCTTTGAAAATGAAGAGACAGGCAGGAAAACTTGAGAGACGATCATTAGCTATCTACTGTACTAATCACTCAATCATCTAAACGGTTCAATCTGTAGCCTACATCGGCGCAGGTCTGATCTGAGAAGATGAACATCAGTTAGGAACGTCTAATGAAGCCGGCCGCATCCATCATGAAAAAAAAGGATGATAATTGCCACGCGGGTCTGGGGGGAATACTTCAAAAGAGCTTCAAAGTGCTTTGGTTTAGGGAAGCTTTGCCTTCAGAACAGAACGCAAACACGCCGTTTACGCGACAGACAGAAAGAGAGAGGGAGAGAGAGAGAGAGAGAGCGAGAGAGAGAGAGAGAGAGAGAGAGAGAGAGAGAGAGAGAGATGCAGTCCTCAACACTATAAAAAGTGATTCATCACTTATAAAACTTTAGAGTGTGTTGGTTTATATTAGTAAGGAAGGTGTCAAGTGCTTTCATGGATGTGTGTACCTATATGGATGTGTATATGCTTGCTGTGTGTGTGTACATACTGTATGTGTCTGTGTGTGTCTGGTTGCTGTGTGTGTGTACATACTTTATATTGTTGTTTTCCCAGTTATGTTTTAGTCTTCTCATTCAAGCATTGCTCCTATGTGTGTGTGTGCGTGGGCTTGTGTGATTGTGTGTGTTTGAGTGTGTGTATGTGTGTGTGCTTGAGCGTGTCAGTGTGTGTGTGTGTGTGTGTTTTTGGCCGTGTGGGGACCAGGCAGGTAGCGCTAAGTTAGGAGGCTGAAAGATCACCTCCGCCTCCGTAGCCGCAGAACCGCACCGTAATTAAAATGACACAAACAAAGTGAGTCTAATTAGGGCTCCCAGGGCTGGCGCTCGTTAGAGCCCGGCTGCTAAACGATCTCCCTCCGTGGGTAAGAATGAGGCCACTTCTCTGAGCTGAACCGGCGCTGCGCGGGGCTCAGGGACGGAGTGCAGAGTAATTACTGAAGTTTAACTAGCGGAACCGTGCATGTGCACACACTTAGTCAAACACACACACGCAGGCACACGCACGCACGCCTTAGCCAGCTACTGAACATACATGTTCCCCAAATACGTGTGCCCCTCCAGATTGACATGCATAATCATTCCGGTGTTTTTGTGAGGATGAGAAAGAGGGGCTGAGAATTTTCGTTTTTCAACTCTCCCACCTGCCACCTGTGTATGGCTACTCTGGAAATGCCTAGCTCATCACAAATAGCTCAGCAGGCATACGACACACACATGCATACACACACATAACCAGAACACACAACCAGAGCACATGCACACATATAGACCCCCCCCCCACACACACACACATATCAGAAGAGTGTGAAGTATCAAGACCTCACACATGCCCGACAGTTGGAGTGGCAGTAAATGAATCCAGTAGCTGATAGTTTTCAGAGAGCCAGTGGGAGTCAGGGGAGTCATTGGAAGTCCCATTAAGAGGTTAAGTGTAGGAAGGCCTCCATTGTTTTCAGGGAAGGATTTCTGCCCCCATGACCCAGACAGCACACAGGGCCCTGGGAAAGTCTAGAGCAGTGATGATGTGTTTGGAGG
>CM042852.1:6199964-6334687 GCA_023658055.1 Thaleichthys pacificus
GTTTGTGTCTCTTGCAGAGGAAGCCTAGGGAACTCTTATTACATTTCAGCATAACAGCATCAACGTGCATACTAACACTAGGACTACCCCCTCCCTAAAGCTCTCCTCCAGCTCCTCTCCTCCAGTTATCTCCTCTGCTACACACTGCTCTGCTCTGCTCCAGTTATCCCCTGTCCCACCCTCCTCTCGTCCAGATCTCCTCTCCTCTCTTATCCTCTCTGCTCCTCCAGTTATCCCCTGTCCACCCTCCTCTCCTGAAGGTCTCCTCTCCTCTCTTGTCCTCTCTGCTCCTCCAGTTATCCCCTGTCCACCCTCCTCTCCTGAAGGTCTCCTCTCCTCTCTTGTCCTCTCTGCTCCTCCAGTTATCCCCTAATCACTCTCCTCCAGGTCTCCTCTCCTCTCTTGTCCTCTCTGCTCCTCCGGTTATCCCCTAATCACTCTCCTCCAGGTCTCCTCTCTTGTCCTCTCTGCTCCTCCGGTTATCCCCTAATCACTCTCCTCCAGGTCTCCTCTCCTCTCTTGTCCTCTCTACTCCTCCAGTTATCCGCTCTCCACTTTCCTCTCCTCCAGGTCTCTTCCCTTCCTCATCTTTATTTGTCATCAGGAATCTAATACAGTTTTTTTGTGAAGTGTCAAGTTATTGTAAATAAGATGAGATCGTTCATGAGGGTGGGGCTGACGTGTGTGTGTGTGTTTAGGCAGTAGAAGCCATGCTTTTATAAAGCAGATTTTATTAGTGTGTCAGTGTCAGGTGTCTCCCTCTTGATAACAGAAATCCCTCTTACACTCGCACACACACACCCACACGGATACACACACACACGCACACCCACACACGCACAAACACACACACCAACCATCCCCTCGTCTACTCCAGTTGATGCTCTGGATGTCAGATTTCCTCCCAGCCCCCCCCCCCCCCCCCCACCCCCATCCCCCTCTCCGCCTCTGTGATTGGTCCAGTCACATCAAACCAAACATTACTTCCTGTCATCTCTGGATGGCTGCCCCTCGTCGCTCGGCCGGCGGTCGGCCGAGTATTGGCTTTCCAATCAATGGGCTGATTGTTACGGCGGGGCCTATTATTCAAAGCGGAAAGCTGTGACTCCTGCACAGCCTGTCTTCGTGGGCCCGAGGTATTGATCGTGCAGTCCTCACAAACAGCTATTAAGTTGCTTCATTCATAAACAATCAGCTGGTTTAATAAAGACAGCTACAGCGACCTCAGTGGAGCTCCTGGATTCAGACTCACTCTGAGTGTTGTGGAGGACAGAAGGCAGTGTGTGTGCATGTGTGTGAGGAGAGATTAAGGATGAATATGTCCTTTAGAATATTATAGAGCGTAAGGGACAACAGGGAGGGAGAGAAAGACAGAGTAAGGAGAGAATAGAAAGAGAAGAGAGAAGCAGATCAGGAGATACAGAGGTTTGTTGGTTTCTCAGTTTTGCTGAACAGATGGCAGAATGAGATCAGCCCCCCTAACACACTCTCTCTCCCTCTCTCTCTCTCTCTCTCTCTCTCTCTCTCTCTCTCTCTCTCTCTCTCTCTCTCTCTCTCCTCTCTCTCCTCTCTCTCTCTCTCTCTCTCTCTCTCTCTCACACACACACACATTCTTTCTCTCTCTCTTTATCTCTCTCTCTCTCTTTCTCTCTCATACAAAACACACACACACGGACACCAGCACAGGGGTAGGGTCTTGTAAGTACGGGTCTCCATATTTTTTTAAGAAACACTAAAAGCACCTTAATAACAGATGTGACATACCAGTCTGAATGTGACTACTCACTCCATCCTCCACTCACATTCTATTCTCCCCCCCTCTCTCTATTTCTCCCCCCTCTCTCTCTTTCTCTCTCTATTTCTCCCTCTCTCTCTGGGACAATAAGAGTTTCAGTGGAGAATGTAGGGAAGTGTGATAATGACAGCTATTCTAAGCGGCCGGAGTGTAGCGAGGATAAGGAGTGAGGCGGGTGTGTGTGTGTGTGTGTGTGGGGGGGTGGGGGGGTAGTGCAGGCGTTCCTTCCTGGAGGTAAATATTTTCCTTGCCAGCCCGGTTAGCTAACTCCAGCCCAGGACTGACCCAAACAGGACCGGAAAGAGCCAGGAAGTCCCCTCCCCCAACCTCCCCCACACAGCCTCACCCCCAACCTCCCCCACACAGCCTCACCCCCAACCTCCCCCACACAGCCTCACCCCCAACCTCCCCCACACAGCCTCACCCCCCAACCTCCCCCACACAGCCTCACCCCCAACCTCCCCCATACAGCCTCACCCCCAACCTCCCCCACACAGCCTCACCCCCCAACCTCCCCCACACAGCCTCACCCCCAACCTCCCCCACACAGCCTCACCCCCCAACCTCCCCCACACAGCCTCACCCCCAACCTCCCCACATGCTAGCCTCACCCCCCAACCTCCCCCACACAGCCTCACCCCCAACCTCCCCCACACAGCCTCACCCCCCAACCTCCCCCACACAGCCTCACCCCCAACCTCCCCCACACAGCCTCACCCCCCAACCTCCCCCACACAGCCTCACCCCCAACCTCCCCCATGCTACCTCACCCCCAACCTCCCCCACACAGCCTCACCCCCAACCTCCCCCATGCTACCTCACCCCCAACCTCCCCCACACAGCCTCACCCCCAACCTCCCCCATGCTACCTCACCCCCATAAAATGAGGCCCTATAACACATCAACCCCTTCACTGTCTGCCCAAAACACCATCATACACTTACTTATTCACTACCGTTAAAAAACACTTAAAAAGCCACCAGTCCACCCATTTCTTGCCCCCCTCTCTTCCATCCATTCATTTCCCCCTCAACCCCCTACCCACCCCCCCATCACACCCTTTTCCTACCTCATCCGGCCTCTCCTCCCTCCCTCCCTCCCTCCCCTCCTCCAACCCACCCCCGCCCCCATCTCCAGATCTTATTAGTGGAGCGCGGCGTCCTGTTAGCCTGATGACAGGCCATTTCCCATCATGCCGCTGTCGTGCCAGGCCTGTCTGAGGGAGCGACTGACAGCAGGGTGTAGGCCAGAGAGAGGAGGGAGAGGGTGCTGTGTATGTGTATGTGTGTGTGTGTCATTGTCTTAGTGTGGGTCATTGTTGTTGTGTGTGTGATTATTTTGGTTTGTGTGTTGCTGTCTTAGTGTGTGTGTTTGTGTGTGGGTGTGTGTATGTGTCAGTTTAGTGTGTGTGTGGGATAACAAGTGTTGATAGCATGGGATGAGACTCACAAACACCACCATTCACCAAAGGTCTCCACAGTAACTGTGCAATTGTGCGTGTGCCACTTTGACACCTGCTCATGTGACAGAAATGTTCACTTTATTGGTAATTGGCTGATTTGTAAAATTCTTAGACTGCTCTTGGATCTTCCTATCAAGTTCCCAAGTTCAATAAAGTTTGGCAAACTCAACGAACAATTAGTCTATATATGATAATATAACAATATTCAGGTCAAAGGTTATAATATAAGAAGACAAACAAAGATGAAAACACATTGTAAAATAATAGTTATCAGATACAATATAGAGTATGTTTATGTGTATGTTAGCATTTCACAAGGCTAGTTTGGTAAACAGGTGGACTGATTCTGGTGGAACATGTGGTCTGTAGGAAGCTGGGGAGCAGGTGAGTTGCTATATGACCTTTCTGACACACACACACACAGCGGCCCACCTTCCCTCCATTCCTTCTGTGTTTTCTTACCACAAGACAGCTAGACCAATCACCTTTCTTCTCTATCTCTACTGTCCAATGGCTTTGCTTCGCTTCCAGATGTAATCAGTCTGAGTGTGACTCGTACTTTTCCAGATCAGACACATACAAACACCCACTCCTGGTCCCTTGACAGTCCTCCACCCCCTCCTCTCCTACACCACCTCCCCCCCCCCTGCTCCACACTGGTACACAGCTGCGCTCAGTAGACTTACCTTCCTAAACATCGAGCTGGAGATACCATGGATGGATGAAAAGCAAGGAGAGGAGAAGAAAAGAGGAGAGGAGAGAAAAGAAGAGGAGAGGAGGAGAAGAGAAGAGGAGAGAGGAAAGGAGAACAGATGAGAGGAGGTAGAGGAGCGACTAACTGACGATACCAACAAGAAGCCATCACAAATGACACCATAAATAAAGCCTTTACTCTCTTTACGCTGTGTGCTCAATATGAAACAGTACTGTCTCATGTTCACTGTCTGGCTCATTCTCAGTTCAAACTAATGAATGAATAACACAATACAACAATTATTCTGGAAACTAAATCTTACAGTAATTGCGTTTATCTAACTCATTTATGTAGTTAGAATGCATGAATTAATCACAATGTTATTTTTTCCACACGATGCTGCAAAGTAGATTTGTATGAGATAAGCACTTCTGGTCTGGAAGCAGCTGGTTCCCATGGCGAGAAACATTCCAACACAGTGTGAGAGATGAGAAGATATTTAAAGTGAGAGGCGGAAAGATAGATATAAAGAAAAAGAATGTATGTGGGAAAAATGAGAAAGAGAGATGACATCATCATTCTCTAGTATCCTATCCCTCAGGAAACACATTAAGAGCAGCAGGAAGTACATCTGTAAATAGGAAATGATCCGACATTATCAAACCAGGAAGTGAAAGTTGAAGTGATTTACAGAAGCAGGAAGTGAAAGTCAGAAGTGTAAACATTCTCTCTCAAAGCTGCCCGCCACTCACCGCCCAGCACCCACCCACCCCCCACGTGGCTGTAATTCTGACTACAACAGCAAGACAACAACAAAAACATCTTATTTTCCACACAAAAACAACAATGCGTTTCTCAGAATCTCTGGTTCTTACAATCGCATCATCAAAACACCTCAGATATGGAAGGCTTTGTGGCTCACTGGGTGGGTAAGAGCACATTCCTTTGAGGTTGATGCCTGGTGCATGGGCCTGGTGCATGGGCCTGGGTTTGTATCAGGCTCAGGCTATTTCCTGCATGTCTTCCTCCTCTCTCTCTCTCTCTCTCTCTCCTCTCTCTCTCTCTCTCTCTCTCGCTGCTTTCCTGTCTCTCCAATTATCCTGTCAATGAATGAAGCTGAAAAAAGGCACCATAACATTTAAATAAAGCGAAAATCATCACAGGTGTATCTAGAACTGTATCAGTGACAGCAGATTCTACTAAGAACTGAAATATGAAACTGACAAACCATCTTTTACATTCATTTTCTCAAGAGCTGCAGCCAGACCCTTCCATTAAATCTTTCGCCAGTCCCTCTCTCTGAGAACATCCCTCCGTCAGCAGGCCTCCATCCCCCTGCCTGCCCAGAGGAGTTCACAGAAGAAGAACAAACAAACAGAATGCTGCAGAGAAAATAGAACTCCAGCCTCAGAGACAAAGACATCCACTTCCCTCTCCAAGGAAATCAGCTGACCTGCAAAATGGCCTGTGTCAACATTTAGTAGAGGACTTCCACCCTGTGGGACAGACACACTGGCCAGGCTCTCTCCAGCCAGGACTTCCACCCTGTGGGACAGACACACCGGCCAGGCTCTCTCCAGCCAGGACTTCCACCCTAATTTTCTAACGATTAGACGTGCTGACACCCTGATCCACTCTTCAGTGACGCTTCCAGGCTAAAACAATCTATTGACGAACACCAATCAGTGGATCGACACATCATTGGTTTCCTAACAATCTTCCAAGTAATTATCCATCCCTTACTGTTTATGTGTGCGTGTGTGTGTGCATGGCTGCGTGTGTGTGAGTGCATGTATGAGCATGTGTTTGTGTACGTGCATGTGTGTATGTGTGTGTTTGGGTGTGCGTGTGTGTGTGTGTATCCCGGCACGTGCCCCATTGTGCTGTGTCCTGTGATGGACGTGTCATTCACCACAAAGTAAATCAATTAAGCTGTCTAGCTCCCCAGAGAGAAGGGGAGAGTCAGGGGAGAGGAGGACTGGAGGGGAGAGGAAGGGAAGGGAGAGAGAGGAGGGGAGAGGGGGTGGGGAGAGAGAGGAGGGGAGGGGGTGTGTGGAGAGAGAGGAGGGGAGGGGGTGTGTGGAGAGAGAGGAGGGGAGGGGGTGTGTGGAGAGAGAGAGCGCACGGTGTAGCTGTCTCTTTATCCCCCAGAGTCTACTAAATACAGCCATAACTCAGACACTAATCACTTCCTTCTCTGCAGTCTGCTAGCCTTACTCATTCTCGTCTAGCCTCGTTTAGTCTCACCTAGACACCGTCAACCTCTGCTAGCCTCTGCTAGCCTCGTCAAGCCTCACCTAGCCTTGCCTAACCTGCTGTTTAGAGTCTTTGAGTTCCAATCAGTCTGCTACCTGCTACAGTCTCCATTCCTTCCTCCCCACAGTCCTGTATTCCCTCCTCCTCCTTATCACCCTTTCTGGACTGTGCTTTCCCTCCCTCCCTCCCTCCCTCCCTCCTCCCTCCCTCCCTCCCTCCCTCCCTCCTCCCTCCCTCCCTCCCTCCCTCCCTCCCTCCCTCCCTCCCTCCCTCTCTCCTTTGTGTCCATGTGTGTGTGTGTGTGTGTGTAGGTGTGTTTAGCTGTGTATATGTGTGTATATATCTCTGTAGGGGTGAAATGGGAGTAGAAGAATAATGTACTTGATCAGCACTCTCTAATCAGATTATCCAGTTTAAGGCCGCCAAGCCCAGCAGATTAGCTTAATCCAATCTCCAAATCACAGGTGTGTGGTAAGCCCTGCCCTGAGGAGTGTGTGTGTGTGTGAGAGTGTGTGAGTGGCCGTGTGTGTGTGTGTATCATACTGTGTCTGAGGGCTGCTGTTCGACACAGTTGTCACATCGTGTTTACTACCCACAATGCCATTTGTGCTATAACCAGGAAGTAGAAAAAGCGGCCCTGTAATGCTCCGGGATGGAACTGCCCCAGGGCATGCCCCTCCTTTCCCGCTCTCTTTCCCCCCCCCCCCCCCTCTCTCTCTCTCTCTCTCTCTCTCTCTCTCTCTCTCTCTCTCTCTCTCTTCCTTTCTCTCTCTTTCTTTCTCTCCCTCTCCACAGCTTCTCATCTCCCTCTTTCTTCTCCAGTTCGCCCTCTCCAACTTCTCTCCCCACCTCTGCTGTCCTTCTCTCTCCCTCTCCTTCTCCCTCTCCCTCTCAAGGGCCATGTTCCAGTACTCTACCAAACCTTTCCTTCCATCCTCCCTTCCAGGAGCTAACATCTGATCTGGCATGACTGGACAAGAGAAGGCTCCTGCGCTGACACAAGCCATGCACGATCAGGGCTTTCTCTGAGGAAGCGAGGAAGGATGGAAGAATGTTTAAACAGGCCCATGGTCAATACATATTCCCAGCCTTGTAAACATGGCTCTTTGTGACTGGCTGAAGAGCCAAGCGTATTGCTGCTGTGTATAATGTGCAGGATCATGTTTCACAGGGGCAGTACATCACGTCACTTCTATTCAGCGGGCCGAGGGTTGGGAGGGGGGTTTAATTTGTGCTTTGATTGAATCTTTATCGCCGAAGAGAAAATGAAATCCTTAACCCTCCCACCCCCTCCCCCCCACCCCCACACCCCCCAGCCTCTCCACCACCACCAGCAGCAGCTCTCTCTCTCTTAATACCCTCAAGCTCCCCCACTCGCCCTCCGCGCCCCCCCTCTGCGTTCCTGCCCCCCTCTCACACTGAACCCTCACCCCGACCCCCCCTGAGAGCCACAGGGTTTGGGCAGGGGGGGATTGTAGATGTTGGAGATATATATATATATATATATATATAGAGAGAGAGAGAGAGAGAGAGAGAGAGAGGGAGAGAGAGAGAGAGAGAGAGAGGGAGAGAGAGAGAGAGAGAGAGAGAGAGAGAGAGAGAGAGAGAGAGGGAGATCATGTTTATAACGACCGTCCTGTGTGTTATCTGTGTGTGTTATCTACATGATGGTGATGTCTGGCAGCTGGAACAATGGCGGACATTAGTATTCTGACCCAGGCAGGCTAGCCATCACCAGTCTGACCAAGGCAGGCTAGAAGCACATAGAATGTGTTTAAACAACACTCAAGTCATGCATGCTGGTGAACACATATACACCAACACATACACACATACTTCCTATCACACATACACACACATACTGTGACTTCTATCACATACACACACAAATACTTCCAACAAACACAAACACACACAAGGTTCTTCCTATCACACACACATCCACCAGCCACCACCATTTCCACAGAGTACTGAAAAAGAAAGCTGGATAGAGTTGAGAAGAACCTGGTTTTGATGCGTTTAGTTATTTTAGTAACACAGAGAGGTCACAACTCCTTTCAACCTTTTTCTGTCTTTCGCCTCTGAGCCATAGTCCCTGCTGCGATGTGAAATATCAGCATCACATTTCTCTAATAATTCAAGAATTAATTAGGAATTAATTAACATCAGCCCACACTTAATTTTGACTAAGCAGTGGGCTACTTTTGAATCTTTCTCTTTGTGTGTATTTGGGAGAGAACGAGAGAATGGAGGAAAGGAAGGAAAAGGGAGCGAGTGAAAGAGAGAGAGACAGAGATTGAGTGAGAGAGAGAGAGAGAGAAGTGGTGTACTCATATGTCTGTGATTGTCTCCATGTCTCCAGGTTATGAATTAGAGAATGTGTGTAGAGTTTGTTTCTCCCGGCAACCCATTAAATATTTTATGAAGGGGGAGAGGGGGGGGGGGGGTGTTGAGGGTTGGAGGGGGGGTATAAATGCTGCCGCCCCCTCCCCAACACGATCCTAACTGCAATTAGGAGGCCATTATCTGCTCTCAACCCTCACACTTTCCCTGCAAACAAAGCCTCACAAGCTGCCACAACAAACACGCTCTGATGAGCCACCCCATGACAAGAATATCCGCCTTTGCAACTTGAATGAAATGATACATTTTGGTAACCTTGGATGTTTTTTTTTTTAGGTCATTTTAACCCCTTCCCATCAGACCCTGACCACCCCACACACACACACCAACCCCATCCCTATTTTTAAACTCCGCTCGCAGTTTCTTCCAGAACACGGTTTGGGATTTTATCCCCCCCCCCCCCCCCCCCCCCCCTCATCGTTTTTGATTTGACACATCACGCTTCTGTGACCTGGCGAGGCGGAGCCGGTATTGCAGCATATTGGCGGAGCTCATTTGCTTTTCATAGCGAGCGGCGTTGTGTCCAAATAGCCTCCCCCAGGGAGGAACACGTGTTGGGGAGGGGGAGGCGGTGAGTGGGAGAGGGGGGGGGGGTGGGGGAGGTGGGGGCGCCGGCAGCAGGTGGCCCATTGCTGCCTAATGAACACGGCAATCTGTTACCATCGCCACCGTGCTTTTCACCAGACAATTAGGCGGCTAAGCGTGTCATTATTCCGGGCCAACGAGAAGAGCCTCTCCTCTAATTTCATCTTTTCATTGCTGTTTACTCTTCCACTCCCCTCATTAATGAGAGATTTTCCAGTCTATGCTAATTGGTTTCAATAACATTCATTTTAGTTGAAAGGGAACGATTCTGTTAATTGAGGAGAGGAGAGCAGGGGAGAGGAGAGGGGAAAAAAGCCTTCTTCTTTTCATTTTCGAGTGCGTCCATGAGATGATGCTTTTGAAAAGCCTCTCCACCGGTTCCCAGCTAATGGAATTAAGTGACGGCGGACGCCGCAACAAGAAAGGCCACAAATTAAAAGCAATTTATTTTTCATTGAGGCATGTGGCACTGCTCGGGCCCAATTAATGGACAGCACAGAGACAGGGCGGGGAGAAAGGAGCCGTACCACGGAACCGGTGGAGAGAGGGAGAGAGAGAAATCCAAAGAAAGAGAGAGAGCGCAGGAGAGACAAATAATAAGTAAAAAAGAGAAAACAAGACTGAAAGAGACAGAAAAATAAAAGAATAAGAGAGAGAGGGAGATAGAGAGAGAAGGAGAGGGAGGGAGAGAAAGAGAGGGAGGGAGAGAAGGAGAGAAGGAGAGTAAGAGAGGGAGAGAGAGGGAGAGAGGGAGAGAGAGAGGGAGGAAGGTGGCCAGTGGAAGGCGGCTCCTGGTCTCCATGGTGTCTCTCCAGAGCTCTGGTTAGACACGGTCACTCAGCAGCTTAACCAGCCGTCTCAGTGTCCTTTAGTGACGGGAGACTGAGCAGCCTGATGGCCTGAATAAACACTGTCAGCTGGAGGGGGGGGGGGGGGGGGGGGGGACTGAGGGGTGGGAGGAGGTGGGGAAGGGATGGCTGGAGAGACAAAGTGGGTGGAAGGAATGGAGGAATGAGGAGGGAATGGGTGGAGCGTTTGAGGAAAGGAGGGATTAGAGGAAGAAAGGAAGGAAGGAAGGAAGAAAGGAGAAATAGTGATGATGCCTTCCTGAGGCGTCTGTGAAGGCATCTGGGGACATGACTCAGCCAGACACTCACCTGATCGATACCACCAGAGAGAGAGAGAGAGAGAGAGGGAGAGAGAGAGAGGGAGAGAGAAGAGAGGGAGAGAGAGAGAGGGAGAGAGAGAGAGAGAGGGAGAGAGAGAGGGAGAGAGGGAGGGAGGGAGAGAGAGAGGGAGAGAGAGAGAGAGGGAGAGAGGGAGGGAGAGAGAGTAACCGAAGAATGGAAAGAAGAAGAAAGCAAAGAGAGCGAAGAGAGAGAGAAAGTGAGAGAAACACACCTACTGACAGAAAGATAGATAGACCTCATAACGAGGTAATTTTAGGTCTAAAGATGAGCAACATCAGGTCTTCTGTGAGTCATCATCCGCCGTAGACTGTCGACCACGTCATAGCCAACACTGCTCCTCCTTCACTGAAGGAGCAAGGCCCTGATGTCTATTTCTGATTTGGAAAAGCAAACAGCACACAGCACACCTCTGACACTAACACCAACGAAATGCGTCACGCATTTCCTGTAAATAAAACATTGGATCGATGGAGAAATAATAATGCTGAATATGAACAGTTCAGGTGTCAATGCTGCTGTCTCACCATACCCTTCCTCTGGGATCTGAACCTTTCTCCTTCTTCCCATCCTGCTCCCACCAGTATAACAGCAGGGCTATTTACAGCTAACCCATTCACAATGTAATGTGTGGAGATGCAGTCTACAATGTAAACGGACATTCCTAACCAGTATTTCACGACCCTACAACACAGTCGTTCACATTCAACCTGCTACGGAATTCCCCTAAACCTAACCCAGATCCTAACCCGAACTCTAACCCTAACCCTTGGCCTACAGAGCGTGTTCGCACGCCTGTATCAACTGCTGTTGCAACATCCCATAAACATAGAAGTTGCAGATGACTGAGGACACACAGGATGGAGTGAGGTGCCATCCCTCCGTCTACGACAGCGGCGTTCTCCTCCGAGGCAGACGAAGGCGGAGGCAGAGGCGGAGGCAGAGGCGGAGGCAGTGGAAGATCTGTGCAGGGGATTTGCATCTCATTTGCATGATGTTGGGTCGGCAGATACAAACAGGTACGACCGAGCAGCATAATTAGCCAGGAACCCTCCGAAACACACCATGCCACCGTAATTGATTCAATGCATGTGTAAACTGGAGCTGGGGTGGGGTGGGGGGGGGGGGGGTGGGCTGACTTTGTGAGGAAGGAGGGGGGTGAGGGAGAAGAGGGGGTTGTGTGAGGGGGGGGAGGAGGGGGGGAGTGAGGGAGGGAGGAGGTTTGGTGAGGGAGGGAGGGAGGGAGGGAGGAGAGTGGATGGGGGTGAGGGAGGAGGGAGAAGGGGGGGCTGTGTGGGGGGGCTGATATGGGTTTAGGCGGGGAGGGGTGGTGGATGCTATTCTACACGCTGAGACAAGTTTGGTAATTATGTTACACTGTTTTAATTACCTTGTCTCATATACATGGCATCTATTTCAGCAGTTTTTAAATCTAAAGGATACCTTCTGACAGGGTTTAAATTGAGATACAAATTAGAGAGTGTGGGGAAGAGGGGGGGGGGTATCCTTCCCCCCATCTCTCCTTCCCTGCTTTCAGTGAAGAGGATGAAGGGGGCCAGTGGAGTTTAAGAACGTCAGGCTCATTTGAAACACGTCAGTAGTGCTTACACGGCAATTAACGTGTGTGTTTGTGTGTGTGTATGTGTTTGTGTATGGGTTTGTGTGTGTGTATGGGTTTGTGTGTGTGTATGAGCCTGCTAATTGATATGCTGGGATGTGCTTGTTACAGAGCCAGAATAGAGGGTGTGTGTGTGTCTGTGTGTGTGTGTGTTGTGTGTTTGTGTGTTTGTGGGGACGGGGAAGGGAAAAGGGGATGGGTGGGGGTTATACCTGGGGTTGCCAAGGTTACAAAACAGAATCCTCCCCTGGCCCGGGTGGATCTGCATAATTGTGGGGGAACAGTGAGGTCGACGCCCAGCCTGGGTGATGAATGACACCAGGCCCAGATAATATTTCTGCTGGGATGTAATAAATCTTGTGTAAAGTGCTCTGGATCTCATACTGCACTAGCAGAGAGCCCCCCTCCCAATCCTCCATGCCTACTCCTCTTCACACCCAACTCTACCTTTCTTTCTTTCTTCTTTCTTTGTTTTCCTTCCATCGTGGGCTTTGAACAGAAGGTCTTTCTTCCTGGCTGCAGGTGGTTGTTCCATGACTTCCTCCTCTAACTAACCAATAGGGCGAGACCAAGGGTTCTTTTGACCTGGTTGATCCTCCAGAGTGATCCTGACGGAGAGTTAACTGACCTTCTTGTCTGCGATGTTGACTGTTCAAACATATGCAGGCTCACAACCAACGGGGGGCAGAACCCTTGGGCACTGGTTCACGTGTGTGTGTGTGTGTGTGTGTGTGTGTGTGTGTTTGGCTTGTAGAGATTGTGTGAATGTGAGAGTGTGAATCTGTGTTCAATTCTGCATATGTGAGTGTATCTGTGACTCCTTGGTGTGTCACCCCTCCTAGACCTGACTCCCTCACCCCCCATCCCCCCAGGTGCCCCCACCCCTCCAACCCCACAGACGTCCTGCAGTGTGGGGATATTGATGGAACGGGGGCCTGGGTCAGGACCCCATCCCCCTGTTGGCTTTGCAGTTTTGCAGGGGAGGTTTGTGTGTGGGGGGGGTGAGCGAAGGATGCTCTTGTAGAGGTTTGAAACGCAGCCAGAGCCTATGGCTCGAAGGATCTTTACCATCATGACACATACCCACCTTTAACTGTGTGTGTGTGTGTGTGTGCGTTTGACTTTCCTTTGGCTGCTTCGCGACTCCAATCTCTCAACAAAACAATAAACCCAGAGGATCTCTACAACTGTGCATTTGTCTCGACAGTCAACTAATAATATTTGTTTACTAATTAAATAGTTCTTCTCTGTCGTTATGAGTCTTTTTTAATAATACGAAAGTGTGGCATGCTTGACAGTTATGAATGGCTGATTGGTGGAGATCGTTACCATGGTGACCTAATAAAAAAGAAACTGTAATTGCGTCAGGTTGTCTTGGAGACTTGTAGAGACCTTGTTGGTAGTCGGTGTGATTTCTGCTAATCTAATGGCTTTCTAAATCCTCCTGCTGAATATTTGTGTGTGTGTGTGTGTATATGTATGTATGTGCCTGATACACAAACACTCAAGCTCGCAACCCGCATGCGCGCACACACACTCACACACACACCTCCACAGACAACAGCAGATCCATCTCCCATGCATGCAGCAGAGAGAGGGACCCTTTCTGCTTCCTGCAGTTCAAGCCCTCAGTCATCAGTATGTGTGTGTGTGTTTGTGTGTGTGTGTGTGTGAGTATGTGTACCCCTCATCCAGGACTCCCCCAAGCTCGGTGTAGATGATAAAGAGCAGTTTCCGCCCTGCCAGGGAAGCAGATACCCAGGCCCTCAAACCCAGGCAGGAAATGAGTGAGTAAGTGGCTTTCTGGGCGATAGTCAAATTGAGCCGGTCTGGAGCGAGGTTCTAATTAAACGCCAGGTTGCAGCCGCCACGCTATCAGCAACATCGCTGGCTGACCTGGTGACAGTCTTGCGACACACACAGATACACACAACCGTGCATGAAAACACACACACCTTCGCGCACACTTTTGGACACACACATATTTGCACACGGACGCACACTTGCCCCTCTCTTCCTTTCAAAGCACACCACACACACAAACAATACACACACACACATACATACACACACAACACTTGCAGCTCTGTCGTCAGTCCAAGTTAAACTGTTAGATTGATCTTTGACCTTCCAGGATGATGTCATCACCCGAGCTTACACGCTACATGCTACAAGCAAGCCACACGCTACACGCCCTGCTCCATTTCCTGCCCGCGCAGACCGACCCGCCAAATGTTTAGTCTTCCCCTGACAGACAGACGCACAGCACAGCAGAGGTACGGTCGCTAATTGCTAATAGTTTCCGAAGCGAAAAAAACGAAAAGAAAAAGAGGAAATGAAGGAACGATAGAAAAGGAAGGAACAGGAAGTCAAGTCAGGCCAATTTTAATCATCATCGGAGGGGGAATTTGGGTGACAGACGTTCGTTCTAACGACGACAGCGCCAACCGAGCAATCTACCAATCAGATCACGGGACACATTATGAAGTTCATTTTAAATGATTGACAGTCTTTTATAGTCAAGCTGCTAATCTGCTGTAATTGTGCCTCGTCTTATTGAATACGAGGAAGACAACTGGATTGACCTTTGTTAGCTCAGGGAAACCGCCCTGGGCTAACATGGAGCCACATTACTATTACTGATCTTTGTTGTCGGGATTGCGAATGTGAACGTTTCACTTAAGTTGAAACTATGTTTCTCTTAGAATTACAATAAACATGTTTCTTATGTGTTGCAGACACAGTGGCAGAACTTTGTAAAAAGGGCTGAGGTAGATAGTATTGTTTTTTTGGTGTGTGATTTCTGTGTGTGTGTGTGGTGTGTTGTGCATGTAAGTGCACTCATTTCCATGCGTCCTCCCTCCCACTCTCAGATCCCTAACATTATGACCAGCAATGCATTGTGGGAGTTCAGACTGTAGTCAATGGTGACAGTTATTCTGTGACCCTGCAATCTGTCCAACCTGGTCTGGAAAAAGCGTGTCAAGCATTCAGAGACGGGTGTGTTTGGCAGTGGCTGGAGATGCTAAACAGATTCTAACTGTGTGGGAGTAGGTCGGTCAGTACGTCCATCATCAACAACAGACTTCATGCTTATCCACTAAACTCAATCTACCTCAATCCATCTGGCCTCAAGGTGCTCTGTGAGGTGAGTTGAATGATGTCTTCGATGAAGGATAGCATTCCCAGGCCCGTGAATGAGCATGTAGCTTCCTGCAAAACACAAGTGACGTTTTTACGAAAAACAGAGGAGAGAGAAAGACAGAGAGAAGAAGGGCGGCAAGGGAGAAAAAGGGGGTAAAAGTGGAAGCGATAGAGAGGAAGGAGGGACAGAAGAAAGAAGGGGAGGAGGAGAGGAAGAAAAGAAAGAGGAGAGAGAGATGGACAGAGAGAGAGAGAGAGAGAGAGAGAGAGTGAGGGAAAGCAGGAGGTTGACCATAAATGTATTTTGCATTATTATGGATCTTCTTTCTCCTCTCCTCCTCTCCTCCTTCTCTCCAGTCCCCTGAGAAAGAGATCGTCCTCTCCTCCTCTCCTCCTCTGCTCTCTGCCCTGCAGCTACCCTGATATCTGGACCCACGCCAGACCACACAGTCATTTGAACATTACAGGAAATTAAATATTTCTATTCAAATTCACCCTCAAGTTTTCAGTAAGATGAATATGTCGCCAATGAATTAGGAAGTCAAAGTTTTTCAGCAAAACTTTTCAAACCCTTGGCCGTGATTGGCCTTTGACGAACTCCACTCTGACCTCCCGTTGCTGCACACCACTGCTCCAGCCAATCAGGAGCCAGGTGGGCTGGATAGAACATAATCTGATGGAAGCGGAATGTTTGGAATCAAAAGACAAGAGCCATGATAGTTGTCTCCAGATTGCGATGAGGTTCAACTTGGTCCATGTGATCAGGCCTCTCTCTGTGAGGCTGGGATGTGCAGGATGTGATGTAACACAGTATGACCCAATGAGATGGTTGGTTTCTTTGGTCATGGAAGGCTTCACTGCAGCTGTTTGCTGACTCTAACCTTGAGGGTCAGAGTTCAACATTCTTCACCTGAATGGTTTATCCTTCTCTAGTGGTATCTCTTCTCCCCTTCTTTGCTTCTCTTACCTTCCATCTCTCCTCCTTTTTCCCTCCATCCTTCCTGCCCTCTCTCTCTCTCTCTCTCTCTCTCTCTCTCTCTCTCTCTCTCTCTCTCTCTCTCTCTCTCTCTCTCTCAGTCTATCCCTCCATTCTGGGTGTTTTCGGTTTGATTTATGTCTCAGCAGAAAGAAGGGAGAAAAACAGGTCTTGCCGGTGAGATGAAATCCTATTGCTCTCCCCCTCCCCTCTCCCTCCCTTTCTTGCCCTCCTTGCTTCCCGTACCTTCTCCCTCCTCATCCTTCACTCCGTCTCTGCACTCCCTCCCCCCCCCCCTCCCTCCCTCATCCTCCCCCTCCTTCCACTCCCTCCCTCCCTCCCTCCCTCCCTCCCTCCCTCCCTCCCCCCCTTCCCTCTCCTTCTCTCGGTCTGTTCCTCCCCTACATCAGTGAGACGGGGTGGTGGTTGCCAGGCCGACGTCGTCCCCGTGCCCTGGGCCAGGTTTAATTATGGGCTGACAAGGAGGCGAGGTATCAGAAGCGACCTGACAGGGACGAGCAATGTGTAGATTATTTTAATTTTGGCCCCGCCCCCGGCTGAGGGATGTGCGGGGGCCTTGACCCGCCCGGCGTCGCCACGGATACATGGCGGGTAATGGGCGCTCAGCCCGTCATTGGGACGGTCATCATTAATTATCCTTATTGATCGCCGCTTTCAGAGAGAGAGCGTAGTGCTGACTGGAGAATAACCTGCTGCACTACACAAGGTCAAGGCAAGAGAGAGAGGGAGGGAAATAAAAAGATTGAGAGAAGAGAGAGAGAGAAAAAGAGAGAGAAGGAAGAGAGAGGAACTTAGATAATCATGCCCAGTCTGACAGTTGAAAATAGATATTGTCATTGTGCCCCCCCTCCCTTGTCCTTCCTTCTGTCCTGTCCCTCCATGTTTCCTCTGCTTCCCTCCCTCCTCTCCTCTCCTATCCACTACCCTCCCTCGTTGCCTCTTTCCTCTTTTTCTCTCCTCTCCTCTCCTTCATTCTCTCACTTCTCTCACTTCTTACCCTCTTTCTCCTTACTTGTCTTCATACCATCTTTCTCCCCCAAGCAGTCTCTCTCCATCTCTCTCCCCCACCAGTCCTCCCCCACACTCTCGCCTCACACGTCCTCTCTCCCCTTCTCTCTCTACCTCTCTCTCCTACAAATCACTCCTTCCCCTCTCTCTTCTTCTCTCCCACCTCCATCAGTACTGCCCCTCTCTCCCCCTCCCTCTCTTGCCACCTGCAACCCATACTGTGGTGTTCCTCAGAGAGACAGGAAACCATAGGAATTCCCTGCAGGTGTCTCATTGTGTGTGTGTGTGTGTGTGTGTTCATGTCTTGCTGCAGTGTTGTGTGTTGTGTGTATCCGATGATCCAAGAAAACGACAAAATGTGACAGAGCAGCATGGGGGTAGGGGGGGAAGTAGTAAGGTGCAGTGGCAGTGGGTGTTCCCTGTGACAGAGATCAGGTTTCCCAGGCTGACATTGGTGGAGGATGAAGCAGGAAGTAAAGGTTTTATATCTACACCCCCAGTACATCACACACACACACACCACACAAACACACACCCTGTCTCCAACACACACAAACACACACACAAGTCAGTTTGTAGCACCCATTGTGTGTGTTAGTGCTTGACTGTGTGCATGTGTGAGTATGTGAGTGTGTGTGTGTGCGTGTGTGTGTGTGTATACCCTATGCTCTAAGCTCTTCTCTTCATCCTGGACTCTCGGATGGAAAGTGGCTCTGACATAAATATATTCTCTCATCCTCCGCCCCCTCCCCTTTCTCTCCCCCTCCTCCCTCTTTTCCTCCCCCCCTCTCCCCCAGTCCCAGCGCGGGTGATTGGCATGTCTTCATATGAGGATGGTGTTCAGTCTCTGGCTCACCCCTCTCTACAACCCACTACTGTCAAACACTGGGACACTTACACAGGGAGATAGAGAGTGAAGTGGGGGAGGTAGGAGAGAAGAGAGGAAGAGAGGGAGGAAGAGAGTACATACATGAATACTGGGAGAGAGAGGTGGAGACAGGAGGAGATAGAGACAGAGGGGGGAGGGGGAGGGAGGGAGGAAGAGAAAGAAGGTAGAGAAAAGGGAGGAGGAGGGAGGGAGGGAGGGAGGGAGGGAGGGAGGGAGGGAGGAGGGAGGGAGGTTGGGGGAGATAGGGAGAGGGAGCGGCGGAGGGTGGAGGGAAGGAGAGAGAAGGAGCAGGGAGAGGAAAAGGGCTAGGTTTAGAGATAGGTGGAGGGGGAGGGAGGGATGAAGGGGAGGGATGAAGGGGAGGGATGAAGGGCTGAAGGATGTCGTGGTCTTGGTCAGATCTGGAAACAGGAACACTGTGATAAGGAAGAGAGATATCAGGTAGTCAGACATGATCGTCCTGACTAAGATAGAGGAGGTCTGACCTCACTGACCAGGAGAGAGGAGAGAGAGAGAGAGAGAGAGAGAAGAGAGAGAGAGAGAGAGAGAGAGAGAGAGGGATAGAGGGAGACAAACGAGAGTAAAAATACAAGGGGGGGGGGCAGAAAAATACAGAGGGTGAGAGAGGGAGTGGGAGAGAGGTGGAGAAAGGGGGAAGTGAGGATGAGAGACGTGGAGTGAGAGAGGGAGATATAGGGAAAGAGAGAGAACCATAAAGAAAGAGAGAGAGAGAGAGAGAGAGAGAGAGAGAGAGAGAGATGGACAGGGAGGGGAGACAGTCTGAGAAAGGTAGAAGGAGAGAGCTTGTTTGAAGTGAATCAGAGGGAGCTTCCCAAGGTCTAGCAATTCATTAGTGGACAGGTGCTTTGAAACGGGCCTCCTAAGAAAGGGTGTGTGTGTGCTTATCTGTGTGTGTGTGTGTGTGTGTGTGTATGTGTGTGTATACGTAGGGCTTCAGTCTATTGTATTCAGAGTGGAATAGTTAAGCAGTGGCCTGAGGCTATGAGGAGCCAGCTATATACTGGCATGACCAGCAAGTACTGCAGGATAACAGACTCTCCAGAGAACATGATATAGGTGTGTGCGTGTATGTGTGTTGTTAAATCAGAAACACAGACAGAGAGAAATGCCTTTGTGTGATAACACATTCTTAAGATCCAATGTTCTTGAGCAGGAGTGTAGAACTAAAGCAGGATCTCTGCACTATCAGAGAGAGTTTCTGCTTCTTAGAAAGGTGTGTTTATGTGTGTGTATGTGTGTGCATGTGTGAGTGTGGGGGGGGGGGGAGGGAATGCTTATGTGTGTTTGATTTGCCCTAACACTGTGAGTAAATAAGTTTGTCTGTGTGAGGGTCAAATTAAAGAGACAGAGAAACGAGAGAGAGAAAGAGAGAGAGGGGCTGAAACAGGAGAAGAAGGAGAGGGAGAGAGAGGGAAACTGTTGTACTACAAATTCAACACAATCAATACCTGACCACAACACCAGCCAGAAGGACCAGAGAGGGTTCCAGACGGACTGAGAGGCTTGTGGAGCTCTGGGCTGGTCCAGAAACCTGGAGCTGGGGGAGGGTGGGGGAGGATGGGGGAAACTGGGAGAGACTGGGGGAGGATGGGGGACACTGGGGGAGACTGAAGAAGGGTAAGGGTGACTGTGTAAAGAAGGGGGAGTGAAAGAGAGATGAATGGTTAGCGGGAGGAGAGGAAGAGAGGGAAGAAACACCAGTAGGCTTTCTGTAGGAGGAAGGAGAAGAGAGGAAGAAGTAAGGTGTAGGAGGTAGGAAGAAAAGAGGTGGGAGGCAGGAAGTAGGAGGTACAGTAGGAGTAGAAGGTAGGAGGGAGAGAGGTAGGAGACAGGAAGTGGGAAGTAGAAGGCAGGAAGTGCGTGGTACGAGGCACAGCAAGAGGTGGAAGTTGGTTGTGGATGTGGCAGTGATGGGAGGACCAGGAGCTCCTGAGGGCACCCAGACAGCCGTGTTCCCCAGACAGACATCACCAAGGCAGGCTGGACAGCTACTACAGTCCCAGGATGCATCAATCACCAGGCCGACCCACTGGAGGCTCAAACACACGCACGCACGCACACCCACACACACAGATGCACGCACGCACACAGATGCACGCGCGGACACACACACACAGAGACAGTGGCATGTGTTGGCCTATTGTATATTTTACAAAAACAGATCCCATACTGTATGTACCTATACAGTGTGTACACAACTTTAAAAAAACATAAATGACACACACACACACCAGCCTGTAACACTCATCCATCAAATCAGTTGACTCTGTCTATTCTTGATTTGCTCTGCCCTGAAAAGCCACAATTTCAGATGCCATTGAAATGTATGTGCATTTGAGGTTTCATTTGGACACAAACACACACAAACACACACAAACGTACACCCACACACACAAATCCACATACATGCAAAACTATTTTGGGTGTAGGATGTGTAGCATGATGGCCATCTATCTTTGTGACATCTCCTAACCTAATCTCGCTGGGGCTAACTGGATTTAATCCACAACATTAGATAAGCATGTATACCCCCTCCTCAATGTGTGTGTGTGTGTGTGTGTTGGTATGTGTTTGTGTGTGTCTGTGTGTCTGTGTGTCCGTGTCAACCAGCAGTTTCAGGTTTAGATTGGTTTCAGTTAGTGTGCAAGTCACATAGCAGGAGAACTACAATAGAACCAGACAGAGAGAGAGGAGGTAGAGAGAGAGAGGTAGAGAGAGGTAGAGAGAGAGAGAGAGGTAGAGAGAGAGAGAGAGGGCCTACTCCTTCACCCTCCTCCCTTCATTTCCCTTACTTCTCTTCTACCTCCTCTTCCGTTCCTATATCCTCCTCACTCTCTTCTCCTCTACCTCCTCTACCTCCTCTACCTCACTATACCTCCTCTACCTCCTCTTTCTCCTCTACCACCTATACCTCCTCTTCCTACTCTACCTCCTCTACCTCTTCTTCCTCCTTTATTGTTTTTTTGTCTACCTACAGGTTGCTATGATGACCTCGCTAGTGTCCATCCTCTCCCTCATTCTCTTTAACTCACTCTCTGTATTTCCTTCTCTCTCTGCCTTTCCCCCTCTCTCTTTCCCTCTTTCTCTCTCTTTCCCTCCTTCCTCTCTCTCTCCCTTTCTCTCCCATGTTCTCCCCTTTTCTCCCCCTTTCTCCCTTGTTCTCCTCCCTCCCTCCCTCTCTGTAGTTATAAGAGGTCTTACCCGCCAGCCAGGCAGAGGCTCCAGCAGTGCTTAACACCACTCTGCACTGACAACTCCAACAAAGCCTACTCAGGCGCCTGGGTGTGTGTGTGTGTGTATGTGTGTGCAAAGCTGAGTGTGTTTCGGAACCTGTGAGAGTTTGTCTTTGTGTGTGAGTATGAGAGCGTGTGTCTGAACCGTGTGTGTTAGTGTATGTGGGTGCGCGCGTGCGTGCGTGTGTGTGTGTGTGTGTGTGTGAAGAGCTGCTGGGAGTGTGCTTGTCCTGGTACAGTAGATGGTGACCCTCTAATCATGTATACAGGAAATTCAGAACATGACAACCAGCAACATCAGCAATAATAACAATAACAGAACTGAGAAACACAGAAATAGAGAGAGGGGGAGAGAGAGGAAGGGAGGGAGAGATTGACAGAGCAAGGGAAAGATAGAGAAAAAGAGAGGGAGAGAGAGAGAGAGAGGAGAGAAGAAGAAAGGAGGGATCTGAGGGTATTTAGTCAGACTCCCTCCTCCCTCACTTCCTGTGGTGTGTGTGTGTGTGTGTCTGTCTGTGTGAGTGCTCTCATTGCCAGCAGCGACCTGCTGTGTGTGCGTGTGTGTGTGTTCTCTCCATGCCAGCAGTGTGTCAGAGGGTTGCCTGGCATGTGTGTGCTTGTAGAACAGTGAGACAGGACTAATGACAGGGCCACTGAATGACAGACTCAGAGACCCTGCAGCCCCCCAGTCTCCCTCCCCCTCTTCTATGTGTGTGGATGCTTGAATGTGTTGGTGTTTACAGTTGCCTTAAACTCTTGACATGTAGATAGTTGTGAGAATGATGGCATGCAACCCCAACCCCAAAACACACACAGACAGACAGAGAGAAAAGAGAGCGAGAGAGAGAGAGAGAGAGAGAGAGAGAGAGAGAGAGAGAGAGAGAGAGAGAGACAGAGAGAGAGAGAGAGAGAGAGAGAGAGGTGTAATTGTCCTCTTATCACTGTTGTGACCTCAGGTCGGTGAGTCAGTGCATTAGCTGTGCTCTCCTGGAGGGGTTTCCCAGGCCCTGTAGCAGGGGCTAATAATAGAGTCTCCATCACAGTGATTATTACTCTGACTGGCTCCACATAGTGAATCATTGAACATATGTGTATGCCAGTGTGTGTGTGTGTGTGTGTGTGTGTGTGTGTGTGTGTGTGTGTGTGTGTGTGTGTGCAGGTGTGGCCATAACCTCATCCAGGCTCTCAAGATTGTGGTGGTTACAGGTACAGTCTTGTTTTCCAGTGCAGATCAGCAGAATGACACATATCTGACCAGGAAGCCGGGTAACTATGTTTCAATGTAACCATGGTAACTAATTGTTTAGGATCATATCTGTTAGTGTTAAGGGGATTTGTCTCTCTCTCTCTCTCCCTCTCCCAAGCTGACATTCCACATCCTGTTTGGCAGGAAATCGTCATTGCTCCCAATAGCTGGAGCCCGCAAAGCCCCTGTGTGCACTCCCATTGATCCCAGCCCCTGGTTAGGGCAGGGTAAGAGAGCGCCAAGCTGCTGAGGGGAAATACTGATCTGATAAACACTTAAACAAGTCCAGCCAGTCCACAGCTCCCAGCTCCCACAGACAGCAAAATCAACACTAATCTAATGACAAGCACCAAAACACATTCAGCTCTATCGTTCATTCTCTCTGGAGGCCTACGGAGGAGGGGAGAGGAGAAGGGAGGAGAGGAGAGGAGAGGAGAGGAGAAGAGAGGAGAGGAGAGGAGAAGAGAGGAGAAGGTAGGATAGGAGAAGGCAGGAGAGGAGAAGGTAGGAGAGGAGAGGAGAAGAGAGGAGAAGGTAGGAGAGGAGAGGAGAGGAGAGGAGAAGAGAGGAGAAGGTAGGAGAAGAGAGGAGAGGAGAAGGTAGGAGAGGAGAGGAGAGGAGAGGGGGGAGGGAAGAGTCATGCCTGCCTCGCTCTCCAGTTCCCCACTCTCTCTTTCTCTCTCTCTCTCCCTCCCTCCCTCCCTCTCTCTCCCCCCCCCCCTCCCTCTCTCTCTCTCTCTCTCTCTCTCTCTCTCTCCCTCCCTAACCCAGATGAGGACTATGCTGGATAGACAGTAACGTCAGGTTGAGTCTGAGGCTTTCTGGTGTTCTTAAATTGAGCTGCCTCTCCGACCCCAGCCTATGACAGCTCCTTTCACTACGGACGGCATTCTGAGAGCCAATCAGCTTTCAGTTCCTCTAAGTGCTAGTGACAGTGGAGAGAGGGGCGGGCCATGTGGAACACGGCCTATAGGATTGAAGTCCTGTTGTCTCCTGCCCTCACACAATCTGTCAATCATCATGTCATTAGTTTGTGCTGTCTCTGGATCTCTCTCTGTTTCTCTCCCTCTCTCTCTTTGTTTCTCTCCTCCATCTCTCTGTCATTACTCTCCCTCCTCCCTCCTCTCTCTGTCTCTGTTTGTCCATCTTGCTCTCCCTCTCTTTCCTTCTCTTCTTTATTTACCTCCTCCTCCTCTCTACTCTCTCTCACTGTGTTTCCCTTTGTCATACAGGTTGAAGAACAGCTGTAGATAACTTCCACCCCCCTCTCTTTTTCTCTTTCTCCTTATCTTTGTCCCAGTTCTCTATCTCTCACACATACTCTCACACTCTCACACTCTCTCTCTCTTTCTCTCTCTCTCTCTCTCTCTCTCTCTCTCTCTCTCTCTCTCTCTCGCTCTCTTTTCATCCCCCTGCTCTCTCTCTCTCTCTGTTCCACCCCATACACTCTCTCTCTCTCTCTCTCTCTCTCTCTCTCTCTTTCTCTCTCTCTCTCTCTCTCTCTCTCTCTCTCTCTCTCTCTCTCTCTCTCTCTCTCTCTCTCTCTCTCTCTCTCTCTCTCTCTATGTCCCCAGCTCTGCGGCCACTTACACATGGAATGGAAACATGGGAGGAATCAAGTTTTCCACATTTCTCCAAATACTCTCTCTATCCCCATTCCTTCACCCAATCCCTCGCTCCCTCCCTCCCCTTCCCTTTGTTTTACATTATGAAGAACAGATTTTCAGGCAACTAAACCTATAAAACTTGTGTTATTGGAGTGGAAGGGAGAGGCAAAGAGAGAAAAGGAGAGGAGAGTCTCCTCAATCAGAGGTCTTTGACACACACACACACCACAGCCTGCTCACGTTACTGCTGTGTCTACTAATAACCCTCCATGTTTATAACCATGTAGACATGATCAGAACAGCAGTCAGAAGACTGGGCTTGAGTTCTGCTCTGTTCTCTCTGTTGTGAGAGGGAAAGAGAGAGAGGGAAAGAGAGAGGGTGAGATAGGTTGAAAGAGAGCATGCAACCCCAACCCCAAAACACACACACACAGAAAGACAGAGAAAGAGAGAGAGCTAGAGAGAGAGAGAGAGAGAGAGAGAGAGAGAGAGAGAGAGAGAGAGAGAGAGAGAGAGAGAGAGAGAGAGAGAGAGAGAGAGAGAGAGAGAGAGAGAGAGAGAGAGAAGGAGAGAGATAGAGAGAGATAGAGAGTGGGAGGGAAAGAAAGGAAGAGAGAGATATATCGTTCCCGTAAGGGCTGCATGGTAAAGTTCTGTAAATATCATTGAAAACTGATGGTATGCGATATTTAACATTTTCTAGAAAACATTGAAGACTCCCCCCCTCTCTCCTTCCCTCCCATTCTCATTCACCTTCTTTACTCACTCACTCTCCTTCTTTCTGATTCTGTCTCTTGTTTCTATGTCTCTTTCTCTCTCTCTCTCTCTGTCTCTCTCTGTCTCTGTCTCTTTCTATCTGTCTCTTTCTCTCTCTCTCTCTTTCCCTCCCACTCTCTCCATGTCTACACAGTAAGAGAAGTTGGAGTTTCTCTGTGTGTTTTCCTTGGGTGGTAGAAGTCTACTCAGTTTACTTTACAGATATATGACGTTTTGATCAAATGATGGAAAAGTGGCACAAGGTCCACATGATTATTTAAACTGTAATGTTGAATACACAAATCAGACCCAACTATGTCCTGGACTGGAGCCGTAATGTAGCCTGACACACACACGCCACACACACATACACACACCCACACACTAAAGCTAGCTGTTCAAGGACTCCGGTTTTGTGTGTGTGAGTATGTGTTTATGTGTGAGTGTGCGTTGAACTGTGTAACCATAACAGTTTAATGATATGTTATTACAGACACATCACACTTACACAGTCGTGATGACTGGAACCAAAGCAGCAGTCTCTCACAGCAGGACATATACAACTGACTCCCACATTCTGCTCCCTGGGATTGATAGGATTGTCATCTTTTTTATGCCATTTTTAATCAGTTTGATTCTTTCATATTTTCAGTATTTCTTTCTTTTTTTCTTCCCATTTGTCTACCTTTATCTATCTTTTTTTCAACTTCAATCCATTTTTTATCAGTTTCTTTCTTTCCTTCCTTCTTTTTTCTGTTTATTTTTTCTTTTTCTTTGAGGAGAGTCCGTCTCCCTGGGTTACGGTGCTGCACAGACTCAAACCACCAAAACAACAACAACAAAAAGATCAAACACAGCTATAACAGCACAGAGCAGGCCCAGTCAGTTACCATTTCAGTCACACTACCATTTCAGTCTGACACTATCAGTGGTCCAGTGTATAGACCGGCCCGCTGTCAGTGGTCCAGTGTTTAGACCGGCCCGCTGTCAGTGGTCCAGCATGCAGACCTGTCCTCTGCAGGTTCTGGGTACCTGGTTATGTTTAGGAGGAGGGAGGTGAGTGATTTAAAGAAGAGGGAGGGAGGAGGATGGGAGGGGGAGTGAGGAGAGGAAAGGAGGGGAAGGTTGAGGGAGGAAGAGGTGTAGGGGGGGGGGGGGTTAGAGAGGAGGGACTGGGGATACAAAAGAGAAAGAGTTGAAGGTGAAGAACTTCTCAGGTTATTTTGAACAGTTTCCATCACAGTGAACATGTAAAACTGCAAAAGAGTTGACAAAAATGATGGTGTTTGACTTGAGGTGTGACAGCCAAGTCTTTGAAAAGCAGAGACTAACACTCAGATAAAACTTCTGTCTCTTTCCTCGTCTCTCTAAGTTTGTCTCTTGTGTGTGTGTGTGTGTTTAGACACACAGTAGGAAAAATAATGCTGTAAGCTTCAACCCCAGGTAACAACCACTCTCAAACTCACACACCACACACACACAGACATACACACACTCTCTCTCCCCAGGCACCTCTCATAACAGACATGTACAGCGCTGTTAGATAGAGTTGGAAGGCGAGGAGCTGGTTTTAAAGCCAGATGTCAAAGCAGCAGAACATGACTGGAAGGCCTCTTTATGCTAACTAGGAGCTGTTCAGATCCACATGAAGTGTGTGTGTGTGCTTTTATTATCCCAGCGAAGGTGAGTGTGTGTCTGTGTGGCCAAGTGTGTGTCTGACTGCGTGTCCAAGTGTGTTAGTGGATTTCTTTAATGTGTGTCTCTATTTCCCTCGATGTGTGTGTGACTACCTCTGTGTGTGTACCTCTTTGTGTGTATGTGTGTCTATGTCTGTGTGTCTACTTGTGTGTGTGTGTTTGTCTACCTGTGTGTGTGTGTGTGTCTACCTCCAGACAGCAGCGTTCTCTGAGAGCATCTCTCCTGCCGCTGCTCATCTCCACCACCTCAGGAAGTCAGACTACAGAGCAGCAGGGATGTTTACCAACACCTCGCTCCCCGAGGACCCCCGGGCTGCCCTGATTACAGCCCGACTGGAATTCCACAGTAGGAGAAGAGAGGAGCCTGGCGGGGGGGTTAGGGGGAGGGCAGAGGGCGGAGGGGGCTGGGGGGATGCAAGGGGAGGGGGGAGGGTTTGGGTATCATTAGGCATCATTAAAGAGTTGTTGGAGGGTTTTGGGCTTCTTTGTTTTCTGGCTGAAGGTGTGTGTGTGTGTGTGTGTGGCTCAAACAGTGACAGGGGATCTGTAGGTACCAGGATACTCTAACAGCTGACAGAGGCAGGCAGAAAGAAAAACAGACAGAGATACAGAGAGAGAGAGAAAGAGAGAGAGAGAGAGGAAGAGAGAGAGAGAGAGAGAGAGAGAGAGAGAGAGAGAGAGAGAGAGAGAGAGAGAGAGAGAGAGAGAGAGAGAGAGAGAGAGAGAGAGAGAGAGAGAGAGAGAGAGAGAGGTATTTATTATTTTAGCGTGTTTTCTTCTGGTACATTCCTTTGACGTGAGCTCTTTCTGACTGAGGCGTTTGTAAAACGGGAAATCAAACAAAAGGGGCAACGAGATCAGAACTTCTACCCCCTGGCATGAACACACACTCACACAACCAAACACACACACACACACAAATAAATAAAGACTCTGCTTTGTTTTCTAAGAAGAGATGAGTAACTTTTTCTCTGAGGTCAAACCAAAGTTTCGACAGCAAGCGTCTGTGTGTTTCTACTTCCTGTCATCTTCCCTCCAGCTCTGCATCTTCTCATCATCCGTATCCACGGTTACCTGAGAGAGCAGGCAGGTTGGTAGCATCTATGTAGATGCTGCCCCTAGATCTGTTGTTCCCTAGCGTTTAGTCTTATTTGTAAATATGTGTTTTTTTCTGTCTGTGTGTTTCTGTGTGTGTGCGTGCTTGTCTTCCTATGCGCAGACAGACAGACACTGGCAGATGCACACAATGCACACAGGCACACACACAGACACACACACACCAGCAGAGGGTTGAGTATAATCCAGCAGACAGCAGCCACGAGCAGAGGTGGTTTGAGCGCTTGGACAGTGTGGACGCACTGTGAGGTCAGAATCCAGCGGAATCACAAGGAGATGCTGACAGAACCTCCAACCTTTAACATCAGACCAGGCAAGGACTCTGAGGTCTGGAGGTTAGATGTGGGTTGTGTACTTTGTGTATACTTTGTGTGTGCAGCCACGGGTAGATGTACTTTGTCACACTGAGGACAGCAATCTGATCAGACAGCCGACCAGACCAGAACTGTGCAGGCAAAGCTGAAGCACAGCTGGGTGCTGCCATCTGCTGGTTGTGAAGGGAAGTGCAGGCTGCTGACTGCCAGGGGTTCATTCATCTAGTTAGTGTTTAATCTGACTCTGGAGAGGGTCTAACCAACAACCTTGTTCCAGGAGTTCATCTAAGGTCTGAATTTTGAAACCCCTGAAAAATGGAGAGAGACTACCCCACCGTCTACTCTGTTCACCTGTTCACCTGTTCACCTATTCACCAGTTCACCTATTCACCTGTTCACCTGAGTGTGTGTCCCTCCTTCAGTCTGTCTGTCCACCCATGAGCCTGTCCGTCTGTTTGTCTATATGTCTGCCTGCCTGCCTGCCAACCTGTCTGTGCCTGCCTGCCAACCTGTCTGTGCCTGCCTGCCTGTCTATCTGCCCTCTGGCCTGCCTATCTGTCTTGCTGCCTGTCTGTCTGTAGATGTGAGGCTGTCAGGCTAACGCAGGGTGACGTGTGTTGACTTGTTGCTCTGCCGAACACCGTCTGTCTGTCCTGCGGAGCTGGTTTGATGTTTTATTTAGGGTGCTACACTGGAGCTTTCAGGATGGGTTCCCCCTCTGTAGACAGACTACCATGACCCTCTGTCTGGAGGACAGCAGTGCAGAGCTGCTGGAGAGAGACACACACACACAACACAGACACAGACATAGACACAGACACAGACACAGACACAGACAGGCAGGCAGTAAGCTGGTTAGAGAGACAGAAAGAGAGAGAGAAAGAATGCAACAGGCAGAGACAGACAAACTGACACAGACGGACAGGTAGACGGACAAACAGACAGACAGATGGAGAGACAGACAAACAGACAGACAGATGGAGAGACAGACAGCTGGGTAGAGAGAGAGAGAGAGACAGGCAGAGTAAAAGGCATAGACAGACAGACGGACACTCCCCTCGCCAGTCTCTCAGTGTGAGAGAGAGAAACAGACAGACAGACACTCCGCTCGCCAGTCTCTCAGGGTTAGCGGGACCCTGTTGACGGTCCAGATGCATATTCATCAGAGGGGCTCTCCGCCCCAGAGAGACGAGGAGCCCCTAAAAGAGTTATCCTGCCATTAGCTATCTACAGGTCACCGTCACAGCCTAATACAATAGCATTCATCTCGTTCACTCATTGCATTTCTTAGAGAGCGACACACAATTTAATTACCCACGCTCCTCTCTGGCTGGCGGGTTGTGTTCGAGCGCCTTCCCTCCCTCCCCTCCCTTCGCCCGCTCGCTTCTCGTAAAGGATTGAGGGTGGCGAAACCATGATGGATGGAGTCTGAAAAGTGCATTATTTCTGATGCATTTTTGATTATTTCCAGCCTTTCCCTCTGTCTGGGTAATGTAATCAGGTTGATAGGACTGGAGTCTCTGTCACAGGCTGGGGTATTGCTGCAGCTCTGCTCTCTCTCCTACACAACCTGCCCAGCTGTGAGACAAGACTCTCTCTTCTACCCTGTCCTGGCCAACTGTTGCGACTCTACTCCTCTGCTCTCTCTCTCTCTCTCTCTCTCTCTCTCTCTCTCTCTCTCTCTCTCTCTCTCTCTCTCTCTCTCTCTCTCTCCCTCTCCCCCTCTGTGCGATGTTTTGGATGGAAGCGTATCCCAAGTCAATACATTTTGTTAGCCTAAGTGTTCGTGTACTCCAGGATGTAGACTTAGCCCTCAGTGCAGCTGTACTAGTGTACTCCAGGATGTAGACTTAGCCCTCAGTGCAGCTGTACTAGTGTACTCCGGGATGTAGACATGTAGAACACTACATGTTACTTTACACAGCCTTCTCAAGGAGCTGTTTTGATCAGCCCATAGACCTGCCCTCGACCTCTCACCTTGTGGAGTGATGAACTACATCATGAAACACAACACACTACAGAGTCGGAGCCTACAGAGTTGGAGCCTTGCTCAGGAGGGTGGGGTGAAGTCCTCGGATGAGACGGGTCCAGGTGATTCTGGCAGGAGAACGCAGGAGCCGGTGAGGGGAACGTCTGTCTCGAGAACGTGACGCTCAGATCAGCTTCTTGGCATCCCACTTCACACACACACACACGCTATGTTGGCAGTTGTCCATCCCACATAAAGGTGTGTATGGTTGGCTAAAGGCCATCCAGAGATGGTGCAGCTGAAACTGTATGTTATTAAAAGATGCAGGAAGAAAGTTGGGTGGTGTGTGTGTGGGTGTGGGTGGGTGGGTGGGGGGCAACAAACAACATCAACCTACCTACAAGTATTACCTACCAAGACATCATTTAGTTATTTTCTTCTATTTTCTCCTAGTGTTAGACACACATGCATGCACACACACAAACACAAACACACAGCTCCCTGCTCTCTCCTGACATGGCCTCTCCTGTGACATGTCAACTGCAGCTGATCTGTGTGTGTCCGTCCCGGAGGCTGTGATTGGCTGTGTGCCGCGCTGTCACGGCAACGGGGGAAGATTGATCGTGGTGGCGTTGGCGAGCTGAGGGAGGCGCGTCCTGAAAGGTCACACGCCGAGGTGAAGCTCTGATATTGACTCTACAAAGGCTGGGTCTGATGAGACAGGGACGCCCCAGGTCCCACAGCAGCCTGCACACACACACACACACACACACACTACACACTACACACATACACACATACACACATACACACATCACACACACACACACACACACACATACACACTTACACACACACACACATACACACTTACACACACACACACACATACACACACACACATACACACATACACACATTACACACACACACACATACACACATACACACTACACATACACACACATACACACATACACACACATGCACACGCACGTCCATCTCCATAGGCACGTACCTCTCTCACAAACACCTACAGACAGGCAACTTACACACGCACATACATAGATGTAGGCACACACACACACAAGCCACACATGCACAGAAAGGCACCTCACACACAAAACATGCACACAGCAAGCAAGCACCTCTCTCTCTCACACACACACAGACATATGCAAAGATACAGGCAAACACCTCACGTACACAAACACACACACCGGCATCGAACACAGACTTCCAGTCACACTGTCAAAAATAAGTCACGCTCCCAAGAATGACCCGGCCCTCCCTTTCTCTTTCTCCAAACCCTTTCGTTCCCTCCTTCTTCTCTCCTTCCCTCGCTCCCCTCCCCCTTCCAACGTCCCTCCATCCTCACTCCAGTTTGGTCTGGGAGCTGCAGGCCTGTTTCCTACCATTGTGGTCGCCTCTCAACGCCCGCCTCCCTGCGTTTCCTGCTCCGTTTCCATCTGGTCTTGCGCCCGTCCATCTCGAGTCCACCTGGCAACGGCGCTGCGGGCCCAATGTTCCTCCACGGCCTGCTGCAGGACTTGGGTTCCCGCCCAGGCAGAACCTGGTGACTAATTAAAGGAAAACAAACTGAGTGTTTTCCCTCCTCTTGGTCCCCAAAACAACATTATTAAGGAGACTTCATGATTCATTAAGGAGAGGAAGCGAGAGGGGGATATACGGATTGTGGAGAAGGAGAGAAGGATGGAGGGATGTGGGAGAACGAGAGCAGGACGAAGGGGTGTATGAGAAGGAGAGGAGAATGGACAGATCGTGGAGAAGGAGAGTGGGATGGATAGATCTGGTAGAAGTAGGGCTCCATATGTGAAAACGAAAGAAAGTGAAGGGAGAGTGCACACGTACTGAAGACTGAGGGTTGCAGGGGACGGATGTGTGTGTGTGTTCATGAGTGTGTCTGCAGGTGTGTGTGTGAGTCTGTGTTAGTGTGCATAAGAATGTGTATGTGTGTGTGTGTGTGCGTGTCCAGCTCCACCAGCTCCAAAGTGTGATGTTTTCCTTCGGCCTAATGAGTTCTAAGTGGCCAATACTTTCTTGCGCAGGAAGCTTGTGTCATTCTAATTAACTTTTAATGAGAGGAAACCCACTGATTAGAGTGTTGTTCTTGGCAAACGCGCCGATTAAATCTGTTAGTCTGAAAGGCAAGGAGAAGGTTGAGGGGAGTGGGGAAGAGAAGGAAGGAGAGGAGAAGTAAGGAGAGGGGTGAGGAAGGGATGAAGAGAAGGAAGAGGTGTCAGGGGACAAAGGGGGGGAGAAAAAAGGAGAGAAGCGATGACAGGTGAGAAGAACGAGAGAGGAAAAAGAGGGGAGAGGAGAGAGAGAGAGAGAGAGAGAGAGAGAGAGAGAGAGAGAGAGAGAGAGAGAGAGAGAGAGAGAGAGAGAGAGGGGAGAAGGGTGAGAGGGCCTATTCTGGGTTGATTGCACCTCCTGGCATAGTTTGGTCAGCTGTGAATTCTCAGACCCAGTCTGGTGACTCCCCCACATGGAGACCCAGAGGTACTGCAACCAAACCTGCATGAACAAACTGCAGTCCTATGTGAATGGGATCTGATTACAGTTCCTATGCAGATAATTGAACTGGAAAGTAACATAGTAGAACTTGATGTTCCTGAAAGCAAATGTGTTTCGTCTTTAACCCTTTAATGGGGTCCCTTGTGTGTGAGTACTAAAGACACATGACCACTAGGGGGAAACACAGTCCCCGGTCTTTTGACAAGTTCAGAAGTCAATCCAAGTTTTGAAAGAAAGAAAGACCGTATGAATGAATTACCCTACAGTACTATTGGTAGTTACCTTGAGTGTCTGTGTGTGATGAATACAGCATCTGTTTTATGAAGACTCGACCAATTTGAGAAGAGTTAACCTCTCAGAAAGCACCACAACATGAAGAAGAGTGAGTTGACCTATCACAGAGCAGCGTTTAGCGGCGCTAGGAGAAGAGTGATGTTCTCTGACGTTCCGTCATGGGTGGAGGTGTTTGATGTGCCCCCCCCCCCCCCCCCATCTGGGTTCTCAGAATTTGAGAACATGTTTGTTTCATCTCTCAATTACTGTCTGTGTTTGAAGGACTGGTGTTCACCCTTCATCTCGCACAATATGGCTCAAGTTGGTTGAAGTATTTGAAATACAATTTTAAAAGATGAAAAAAAAACAGGTAAAAAGAGAGCAGCAGCTGGCAGGGTTTGAAAGAGCTTTTAAGATGAAATCCATTTTGTTTCAAGTTCCCCAGCCAGTCCACCTAAACCCAGGCCTCTGGGGGTGGAGAGAGAGAGAGACGGGGAGGAGGGAGTGAAAGAGAGAGAGAGAGAGAGAGAGAGAGAGAGAGAGAGAGAGAGAGAGAGAGAGAGAGAGAGAGAGAGAGAGAGAGAGAGAGATGTTTGATTAGTCAGTGGTTCTCTAGAGTTATATACAGCTGTCAGGTTGCTGAGGAGTTAGTCCTCATCACATGCTTTCATCTGCCTGATTTTACCCCAGGCTCACGCACATGCACAGACAGACTCAGGCATACACACACACAAACACACACACACACATGTGGACACAGATTCACACACACACTTGCATATGCACACATGCATACACAGACTCACACATACACAGAAAAAAACACTTACACATACACTCACACAGTAAGAGCTGGACCAGTTCTTACAGTAATACTGTATCATAAAGGGAGGGACCCTCACACAGGCACTACTATGTGTGTGTGTGTGTGTGTGTGTGTGTGTGTGTGTGTGTGTTTGCATGTGTCTCTGTGCTGTGTGCTAGGGTTCCTCAGATACTAGCCATTATTACTGTAACACACATACATACACACACAAACCTTCATACAACTTCACCTTGCCAACACACACATTGCAGTGTCTCTGGCAGAGGCTATTTTATGCTGAGGTTTCAAATACCATAGGTGTGTGTGTTTGTGTAGGGGCAGACACAGAATCGAGTGTGTGTGTGTGTGTGTGTAGGTACTGAGTTGAGAGTGTGTCAAGAATCCGTTGTGAGCTTGTTAGATGTCCTCAGCTGAACCACTTTACAGTAATGGAGACAGCAGAACCAGATCTAGAAAGGTTGATGCTGTTACTGGGCGTGAGTCTGTGTGTGTGTGTGTGTGTGTGTGTGTGTGTGTGTGTGTTTGTGTGTGTGTGTGTGGTGTGTGTGTGTGTGTGTGTGTGTGTGTGTGTGTGTGTGTGTGTGGGAGAGTGAGAATGTTAATGCTGTTACTGGAGTCCTTGACTTGTCCAGATCCACATGTTTGCATTCATGCTGTATTCATTTAAGTTTTGATGCAGAGTGATTTGATTTGGCTGCTCAATATGTACAGTGAGAGAAAATGAGAGGGGAAATAAAAAGCACAGAGAAAGATAGAGTGATAAAGTTCAAACTTACAACCGTCTGGACATCTGGTGGTTTATTTGAAACACCTCTCAATTTCTCACTCCCTCTCTCTCTCTCTCTCTCTCTCTCTCTCTCTCTCTCTCTCTCTCTCTCTCTCTCTCTCTCTCTTCCTCTCTCTCTACCTCCCTATCCCCTCTCTCTCCAAGGTTATATATCTAGCATCAGCTTGTCTCCTTTCGACCATGCTGCATTGGACACACACACACTCTCTTCCTCTTTCTCTCTCCCACACATTCCCACCCTGGAAATTATGTCTGAGGGAGAAAGGTGTGACTGCACAGGAAATGAGATGTCAGGTTCCTCAGCATGGGGCAGCTGAGAGATATATGTGATCCTGCTGCTGGTATCCCTCAGGTCCACACCTCTCTCTCTCTACTTCTCTCTCTTTTCACTTCTCTGAATGTCTTTTTCTCTCTTTTCCCCCCTTCTCTCTGTTATCCGCCTTAACTCCCCCCTGCCCCCACCCTCTTCAACCATCACCCGTCTCTCTGTCTCACGCAAATAACGTTTTACTTATACTTATACTTAACTTAATACTTCTGTTTCCAGTTAAACATCATGTTGTGTCCAGGCCTCGCCTGATGACTTAAACAGGTTGCACTGTTCTACATTGCTCTGGCGAGAACAAACTGTCAACCATTTCCTATACTCTGCTTCCATCTAGTGGTCACTCTTTGTAATTGGAGTGCTGTTACAGTAATCAGCACTGATGGTTATCAGCACTCCAACTGCAACTAAACCACATAAAAAAACGTGGACAAATGAAGAGGTGCCATTCATGCACATTTCTGATGTCTGGCATCATTCCTATTTGACCAAACCCTCCTTAAACGTGCCATGAGGTTTTGTACGATGTGGCACTAGTTGTTATCCTTATTCCACAACCATAAGACACAATGGTTGTTGGCAGTGGCAGACTCAGGCTATCTGAGGGGCAGGGGGGAGGCCCCACAGGCCCCTCAGATGGCCTGGTCTGGCCTGTTAGCTGATGTCAGACACTCATAACTTATTTTTTTCCTCCAAGCTGCCTACAAGAAGTTTGTGTAGTGCATTGTATTGCACCAATGCACTACACAAACTTCCGTTCGCAATATACGTACAGCTCAGGAACATGTGTTTGATATACGGTTCAGCTTAGGCAGGGACATCAATAGAAAATGCGAGCGCTTGGCGAGCGACTCAACCACTGGTTGTGGAATAGTCCGATTAGCCAAAATGGATCAGTTTATCCACGACTTTCCTTTAATCAACTGTCAGAAGTTTCTGACAGTTATAAGAATGAACACACGATGGCGATGTTTGACCATTTATCTTGCTTACTAACCGTCAGCTGGAGCGGTTTGTGGGTGGACCGCGGATGAGTCTCGGACATTCCCGGGGTCTTGTGAATGTGACCATGTTGTCTGGTTTGTGATGCGGCCACGGCCTTGAAAGGAGGGCCTATTGCTGCATCAACGGACGTGTAGGCACTGATTTATAACCGACGCTTATTCCGTCAGAACGTTGTTCTGTTGGAATCTCACGCTAACCGTAGGGAATCTTGTCATCTGAAAATGAGTTTGTTCATTTGGACAGATGTTTTTGGAGTTGGCAGAAAATAATAAACAAATAATCTTACACATTTGAAAAACGTGTTAACTTGTTGCATCGTCTCGTTGCCTAGACAAACACAGACAGTTGTCTGCAGTGGTGTCCAGTTGGCGGGGGGCAGGATGAGACAGAAACCGAGAATTAATTCCGCTTCCTTTTACTCAGGAGCGCACAGGCATTGGTAGAATCTCGCTGAATAGGCATCATCCGCGCGCAGAGCAGTGTGTAGGCGCAGCGCAAGAGTGGCGAGGGGAGAGTGCAGTTGCTGAAAGGATAGCCGTGCGACGCTCGAGATCTACTGCTAAATAAAATAGACATCAATAACAGTGGTCGTTCAATCGAGGGAGGGGTGTTCCACCGTTCAGATGAAGAAATGGCAGCGGAATCGACCCGGAGATTTACAAAAAACCTGCTGAAACCCGGGAGCGCGGCGGAGATACGACAGACGGCATGCAATGCCGTGAGACAGTCGGCAGTGACCGTGAGTAGATCCAATGAAGATAATAACGAACGTGATGGCAAATGCGCACTTTGAAGTTACCACTTGTAAATACAATTGTTTTGAGTCATTGTATGAATAGATAAGCTATTCTAAGTTGTAGACAGAGAGCTACATAAGAGGCATAGCCCCGTATTGATTGGCTGCTTGTGTCAGGGACGGTAGCCGCACCATTGCACCCCGACATTGGCGGTCCTGCTGACATCCACCTCTGTCTGCTGAACAAGAACCGTGTGTGTGGTCATTTGTGAAATATTATTTTGCGTAGTTTTCAGTAGCTTATTGGCAGGGTTTTACGTAGTAAACCAGCCTAGTGATGACGGGGAGAACAATACAGAATTCATAACTGGTTTTCCTACAATGTCTCAGGGCTGTGATTGGGGGGCGTAGCGCAGAGGGCGAGATACTCCGTGAATGGGTTATTTAAATGATCCATCGGATTGTTTATACCGGGCCTCTATTATTGGATGGTAATACGCTTATGTCAATAACAGCTTAGGTTACACCGCAAATCCCCCGTGGTTTTCGGTATTTTCCGCGCGGGTCTTGTTGTAGAGGCGAGAGAGCGAGACCTTCAGCGGGAAATGCCCCCCTGCCTCGAGCTGGGGATGCGGTATGACGTAGGTAGTAGTAACATCAGCCCAGCGGTGCAGAAACAACGGCGGTGTGCGCGCGCGTATGTGTATTGCAATGTGTATGACTATGGGGAAATCCAGAGAAGCATCCCATAATGTTTTCACGCATGCTTGCACAGACACACATACACACACACTGTCATTCAGTGTTGTGACAGTGCAGGACTGTCTCTTAAATGACTCATATGACTGACAGAGGGTAAATCCTCTTTAACCTAAGTGTTTGTGTGTGTGTGCATGTATGTGTGTGTGTATGTGTGCATGAGAGAGAGAGGGTAGAGAGAGAGAGACTGACATGGAGAGACTCGTGAGATGAGTGCCCCTAGAGATAAGCATACAGAAAGGTCACTTCTCCTCTTTTCTTCCTCCTTCCTCTCTCCTTCTCCCTCTATCATTCTCTCTGGGGCTGGAGGGAGGTCTGGATGACATCAGGCTAACTGATTGACTGACTGATTTACTGACTGACTGAATACCTGGCTGGATTACTGACTGAATTGACTGGCTGGCTGGCATTTTGACTGACTAGTTGACTGACTAGGACTGTGTCTGCACTTCTGACAGGCAAGCTGTCTGTCTGCCCTGTCTTAATTTAAGATTGTCTGTCTGCCAGGCTGGTCTGTGCTGGTCTGTGCTGGTATCTCTTTAAGCTGTCTACATATGTGCTGGTAGCCAGAGTATACCTGTCACGCCTGGTACTCTGCCCTCTAACTCACTGGTCTGGGTCAGTATTGGTTCTGGTAGCTTTGCTTAGACACAGACAGATGGCAATATGTAGTATATCTAGTGGTATAGAGATACAGAGGGGGAAAGACAGATCAAGGAATATACAGCGTATGTATATATAGCTTAGAACTCTAAAGTAAAACATAGGGTATGAGTGCATGAAATGTGTCCAGTTGTGTGTGTTGTGTGTCTTGTGACAAAGTATGTGTCTCTGAGTGTAGGTGTGCATCTACTAGTGTATGTTTGTGTGTGTAAATGGCCATTCTTTGTTGGTAAAAGAAACCAGGTCAGCATAAACTGTGCCTATAGGGGTACACTCACTGGGGCGTGATACTTTTACTCTCTCTCTCTCTCTCTCTCTCTCTCTCTCTCTCTCTCTCTCTCTCTCTCTCTCTCTCTCTCTCTCTCTCTCTCTCTCTCTCTCACCCTCTCACTCTCTCCCTCTCCCTCTGTCTATCCTCCCTCTCCCTCTATGGCTCTCTTTTAGATGTTCTCCTATCTCTGTTTATCTCAGTCCTCAGGAGGCTGTGTGTGTGTGCATGTGTGTGTGCATGTGTGTGTTGTACCAGAGCCATAACTAGATTAATGTGTTTTGGAATGCCTGCCATGTGACAGGTGTCAGTCTTGTACAGCCTACCCCCCACCCCCCCCACACACACACTCACACACTGATCCACCCACATGCTGCCCACGGCATGCCAATCTACAGTACTTACCACACAGCCTGCCTGATGGCCAGGGCACCAGGCCATGCCATGATATGGACCCCCACAACCTCTGCCCAACTGCCAACTCTGTATGGACCACAGAATTGGAGCAGCATTCTCTGGTATGGAAGCTGTATAGTGTTACTGTTACTGTTACTGTATCTCTGTGTTCATTTATATGCTGGACACAGAATGAGCCTCCTCTGTTCTATTTTCTCTTAATTCTCTGAGTTGTATTTCCATGATGTGGAAGTGGTTTTGCAACCACATCTCTGCAGGGTTGCAGGGGAGTGTGTCAGAGTGTGTCAGAGTGTGTGTGTGTGTTGGGTGGGCCGGGGTTGGCAGGGCAGTCGGGGAAGGAACAGCTTTCCTCCCCAGGTTCACTCCCAGACTCATGTCCAGACCCGTGGCCATATCCAGGCTGTAGACCCAGACCCGTGCCCAGGGCTTGGTGCCACCACAACCCAGCATGTGTTCTTTGGCCAGGGCGGAGAAACAGGAAGTCCTCAGCATCTTCCAAGAGCACATATAGACAAGAAGTCACATAGCTTTGGAGAGAGGTCAACACCCTTCTCTCTGTCTCCATGGTACTATACCCTTCTCATGGTGCTACCCCTAAACCCTCCTTTTCCCCTCTCCCCTCTTCTCCTCCCATCTCCTCTCCTCCTTCCCTCTCCCCTCTTCTCCTCCCTCTCCTCTCCTCCCATCTCCTCTCCTCCCTTCACTCCACTCTCTTCTCCTCGCCTCTCCTCTGTTCTGCTCTGAAAGGTTCAGTGGGAACAGAGACTATCTCAGATGCTTAAGTTGTTTATTTCCAGGCAAATTATAGCAATTACACCCTCTTCAAGCACTTTTCTGCTTGCTGTGGTGAGAATGGGAAGGGTCAATCATTATGGTATGTAATCAAGTTGACCAATCACTTTGAAACCTTCTGAAATCAACTTCCCCTTTCTATCAGGCAGACTCCTTCATTGTCTGTTTTTAAATCCAAACTTACAACACACTTATATGCACTAGCGTTTCCCACTACCTCTTGAGTTGTAATTTGAGTTGTTAATTTAATGTTATTGACTGATTGATTGACTATGTATTTTATGGTGTCTTTTTTGTGCTTTTGTTCGGCACCTCGGTCAGCCTTGCTGTGTTAGAGTGTGCTTTATAAATAAAATGTACTTACCTACTTACTTACTTCTATGTCTCATCACTCTTTACTGTCCCTGTCCCTCTCTCTCCCTCGTTCTCCCTCTCTCTCCCTCGTTCTCCCTCTCTCTCTCTCTCTGGTAACTTGTGATCTCTCACTGACCCTATACTAACCCCTACCCCATCCCTTCATCTCTCCCCTTCACACACAAGTACCCACACACACTCCCCAGCCAGCCCAGGCCTGATTAGAAGTGTGTGACAGTGAGAGAGAGAGAGAGAGAGAGAGAGAGAGAGAATGAGTGAAAGAGAGAGGAAGAGAGATCCCATCTATCAACAGTATTGAGACCCCTTCTGACTCTTGGGAGAGTGCTATCAGACTCCTACTGTGCAGATATTATCCACATAAACACTGTCCCCTGTGCGTGGACAGAGTGACCCTGGGTACTCTTTTTTGTACCATTTTAAGATGTAGATGTGACAAACTGCAGACAGGCTCTCAGTGGTCAACCTTCCCCCACCATGAGCTGTGATGGTCCCTCGAGAATGATGGCTCTGTTGTGCCTTGAGTCCCATGCTGTGCTTGTCTCATGCCAGGCCAGGCCAGGCCAGGCCAGACCAGGCCACCCGCTTATGTAAGCAGTGTGATTTTGGACAGCAGAGCCTAAGTGGTTTACATAACCATGCCAACAGAGGAGTGATTCTAACCCTCTGTCTGGGAATTAGGCAACTAGCCATTAGACAGACACCATGCTCAACTGACACCAGACAGTACAGTCAGCTTACAGTACTGTCACTATACAGGACAGACATTAGACAGTACTGACACAATACAGGACAAACATTAGACAGTACTGACACTATACAGGACAAACATTAGACAGTACTGACACTATACAGGACAGACATTAGACAGTACTGACACTATACAGGACAGACATTAGACAGTACTGACACTATACAGGACAGACATTGGACAGTACTGACAGAATACAGTGTAAACAGCATACAGGACAGACAATACAGGACAGACAGCAAACAGTACAGACACACTGCTCAACTGACATAAACTGACCCCAATCACTGCTGACCCCAACCGACCCCAGCTAACGCATATTGGCACAATACACAACCGACATTGACCCCAACTGACCCCAACTGAACTGTGCTTGTGTCATCTCTTAGGTTCTAGAGATGTGTACGTGTCATCTCTCACTAGGTTCTACAGCTGTGTACGTGTCATCTCTCACTAGGTTCTAGAGCTGTGTCCGTGTCATCTCTCACTAGTTTCTAGAGCTGTGTACGTGTCATCTCTTAGGTTCTAGAGCTGTGTACGTGTCATATCTTAGGTTCTACAGCTGTGTACGTGTCATCTCTTAGGTTCTAGAGCTGTGTACGTGTCATCTCTTAGATTCTACAGCTGTGTACGTGTCATCTCTTAGGTTCTAGAGCTGTGTACGTGTCATCTCTTAGGTTCTAGAGCTGTGTACGTGTCATCTCTCACTAGGTTCTACAGCTGTGTATGTGTCATTTCAGCAGCCTGCGGTGTTTGCTCAGACATCCCACACGTCTGCTGATCATATGCACTGTTTACATCGTCACCTTTCCAGTGCTGAGAATAGGTGTTATTTCCTGTGGGGACAGGAAGTGACAGTTAGTGTCAAGTCTTGGTTTTGCTTGAGTGTTAGCTGACTAGATAAACCTATCTTATCTGGAGGTTTTCTAGACCATGACTCTGTAAGACCTCAGAGGACCTGCACCAGATGAAGAACGTCTGACAGACTTCTACGTTCTGGCCCTGCGGCCGTAGCTATCTGACCATGATGTTTCTCTCAGCATCACCGGGCAGTCTCATATATGCAGTTTATAAACACAGCTTTCAGAGGGGGCAGAGATTATTATGGGATATGAATGAAGGGCTCTTTGACGTTTGTTCAGACTGTTCTGAGATGAGGACTTGGTCCAGCATGAAAGTCTGACACCAGTGGAACCAAGTACTGCCAGGGTGTATGTGTGCGCGTCTCAATGAGTCATTCAGAAAGAAGAAACAGTTAGACAAGATAGAAAGCGAGGGAGGGAGGAAGAAAGATGGAGAGAAAAACTGAGGATGGGAGAAAGAGAGCATGAGAACCAGAGGGAGAACCAGAAACCGAGAGAGAGAGAAAGGAAAAGAGGGAGGTCTCTCGGAGGGAGGCACGGAGGGAGAGAGAGGGGCCTGTCAGCAGTGTCTGTCTGCTGAATCGACTCAGTGTTTGAACTCTGTGATCTCACACAGGGTCCTGGTGCCACACAGTGATGTCAGCTGTGTGTGTGTGTGTGTGTGTGACAATGGGGATTATGCTGCTGTATGGAGTGGGTGCAGGTAGAGGCGGGTGGGGCGAGGTGGGGGGGGGCACGGTATCCTTCCACAGTTGTTTAGTCTTGGGGAGAGAGAGATGTGTGCGTGTATGTGATGTGTGGGCGGCCACAAAGGGTGCATGTGTGTATCTTACTTTTTTATTGAGAGTGGAGTACAAAAAGAGCAAGGGGAGATGAAAGATCTAAGGAAAAGAAAGAAAGAAAACATGAGAATGAAAGACAGAATATCTGTCTATACTTGACCCATATCTGTTTTTGCAATGTGTGAGTGTGCTTGTACTGTAGGACAGAGAAAGAGAGGGTAACACAGTACAGAGAGAGCGCTTGAGCGGGCAAGTAGCAAAGCATGTGAGAGAGATACCAGAGCAGGGCAGAGAAAGAGAGAGAGAGAGAGAGAGAGAGAGAGAGAGAGAGAGAGAGAGAGAGAGAGAGAGAGAGAGAGAGAGAGAGAGAGAGAGAGAGAGAGAGAGAGAGAGAGAGAGAGAGAGAGAGAGAGAGGGAGAGAGAGAGAGAGAGAGAGAGAGAGAGAGAGAGAGAGAGAGAGAGAGAGAGAGAGAGAGAGAGGAGTGTGAGAGAGAGAAAGAGTGAGTCCCTTGGGGCTACATACATTGTGTTTGTGTGGGTTTACAGCAGCTCTTCAGAGAGAGTGGATTTGGAGGCACAGAGCTGATCCATTCATCCTGCTGCTTCCTACTAGGCTATGCTAGACCGTAGACACACACACACACACACACAAACACACACTACACTAGGCTACGCTAGAATGTACACACACAATACCAGGCTACACTAGACAGTACTGACACACACACACACATACACATAAACTACACTATGCTTTACTAGAGCTCTGCTTCTCTGTGCATGCTGGCCTGCCTGCCTGCCTGTCTATCCTGCCTGGCCAGCCACTTTAGCAATGACCCTGACAGACACCAGATAGCACATCCATTCATCCTTCTTACTTTCTTTCTTTCTCTCTCTCCACTCACCTCCCTCTCTCCCCACCTCTCTCTTCCCCTTTTTCCTCTGCCTATCTTACTCTTTCTCCCTCTCTCCTCTTTCTTTCTTTCTTTCTTTCTTTCTTTCTTTCCCCTCTCTCTATATCTCTCCCCCCCCCCACTCCCCTATGTCCCCTTCTCCCCCTCCTCCCCTGGGGGGGGGGGGTCCAGACTAAGAATAGACCTGGTAGATGGGTACTTCCTCTGAGTGGACTCTAGTGTTCTTCTGTTCTCTCTACATTCCAGAGTAGGAGGCCAGATATGCTGCAGCCATTACTGCACACCCCCTGCCCTGCCGCCTCGACGCATCTACGCTACACACATACACACACACACAACATACAGACGAGAACAAACAGAGGGAGCAAAAACAGAGATTCTGTAGGTAGGTAAGAAAGAGGGTAAGTTGAGACTGCAGACAGGGGAGTAGAGAGAGTAGAGAGAGTAGAGAGAGTAGGGAGGGAGAGTAGAGACAGAGGAGTAGGGATGCAGGAACAGATAAGTAGATTAGAGATAGAAGAGCAGAGTCGAGATAAAGGAGTAGACATGGAGGACAGAGATAGAGCAGAAGAGAGTCTTCAGGGACATTGGTGTGGAAACGTGTCCATCAGCACCACTCTGGCTCAGGGCCAAGATGCCAACGCCACCACGGGCAGACAGACAGGGCGGTGTTGCGCTGATAAATGTCCCCAAGGACACATGCCCCCAGCCAGGGAGAAGCCTGTTATCCCCAGTGGTACTGAAGATGGGAACTACGATGCCCTGAGAACAATAGAAAGATTTATGACCCGTCTCTGTCCTGTCTGGAAGATTATATTATTCAGAGAACCAGCGGCTGTTTCTGTGTGTTTTCCTCTGTTTTGGATTTGGCCCCGTGGCTGGCTAGCTGTGTGTGTGTGTGTGTGTGTGTGTGAAGCTGGCCAGAGTGCTCAAAGTGTATCTGTTAAAATAATAAGAGCACATAGGGAAGAAAGTGAAGAGTAAGGAGAGAGAGGAGTCGGAGAGAGATAGAAAAGGAGTGGAGGAAAGAGAGAAGGACGATGGAGGGGTGGAGGAGGGAGAAAGGGGGGAGAGAGAAGAGAGGGAGGATGAGAAGGTTGCAAGAGAAAATGTATCCCTGTGCAGAGCCATGAGGAAAAGTCTTCAGTGCTGCCGTGTCCTCACCCTAGGCTGTGTGGGGGAGGGGGGGTACAGAAGCTGTATGCTGGGGTGGAGGAAGTAGCACTGCAGGGGGGGGGGGTGAGGGGGGAGTGGTGAACGTTGTGCAAAACTCTGTTGTGAATGACATAATGGGATGCCACTACAATATATATGTTTGAACAATTACACCATAGAACCTTCTTATGGTAACTTGTTACTGTAATACTGTGAATACAGGAGAACGCACCACTAGAATGGGTTACATTGTGATGTTGACTCTCTCAGATTACACTGTAATAACATAGACTCACTCTCAGTGGGCCTGTAACCTAAAGTAGAGGTTGTAGAGAGATTGTATCAGGGTTGTATCCAGGTTAGGTAATGGTCACTATTTTAGCTGGGATTAGAGCTACATGCTAGTGTAAGCAGGATTGATCCCTGCATGGGCCATGTTAGGGTAAGAGGTGGGCTTGAGGTTTGAATCTAGAGCTCTGTTTTAACAGGTCCGTTAACAAGTCCAGAGTGCTAATCATTACACCACATATATGTTGGGATAGGGGTTTTCTTCTTCACTGAAGGTACAGGGATAGACAGTCTGCTGTCAGGGACGTCATGAGCTTCTGTAAACCCTAGATCTGTAAAGCCCCCACAGACAGAATGTTAGCAGGCAGCGTCTACTCATTCCTTCATCTAACATAGTGACAGAATGCCAGCATAACACTAGTTATTGAGAACGTTTTTGTAAGACAACATCTGATCATATGTGGTTTTACTGAGATTCAAACACAGACAACTGGATTCAAAGCCCAGAGTGCTAACCATTACACCATAGAACCTGTTCGAGCGTCCTAGCAATAACACAGAAATGCAGAGAGCCCTATCAGTAATTTGCTTTGGACTATCATGGATTTAACTGACAGAATGATAGCAGTTAGCTTTATCTCATCTTGCTTAATCTAACTGAATGACAGCTAGTATTTTCTTAAATATTCATTATGCACATTCCACAGAGTACTACTTATTTGATGCCAATGAGTACGTGTGACAAAGACAGGTTCTACTACAACTTGAATCCAGAGTGCTAAAGATACAAATTTCATGTCTGTATTTCTCAGACTAGAGAAGACAGTCCCACTAATTAGGGATACGACAAGCAACACTGAGAACCACTTAAACAGGAACATCATCCATCAATAGATACTGATCTAAAGCCAGTTTATTTGTGATAGCTGGTTCTACTGAGATTTGAACTCAGATCGCTGGATTCAAAGTCCAGAGTGCTAACCATTACACCATAGAACCCACTCATGTGCTTCAAGAGGCCGTTTCTTCTTCACTCAGGGTACAGAGTAAGCTATGGGGGAAGCAATCAGCTTCTGTAAATGCTAGATCTGTCAAGCCCACATACATAGAATGCTATCTGGCAGCATGTGCTCATTGATTCATCTAACTAGTGACAGAATGCTAGCATAATAGAGAGAACTAGGTAAGGTACATTTCCAAACTATGTGGTTCTACTGAGATTTGAACTCAGATCACTGGATTCGAAGTCCAGAGTGCTAACCATTACACCTAGAAAAGGTTTGGGTATACAAACTTCATGTCTGTATTAGAGAAGCCGGCCCCACTAATGTAGGATATGACAAGCAACATTGACACATTCTCACAGCCGAATCGTTTAGAAACACATTGGAACATCACCCATCAATAGAGACAACCAGATTCTGTAAAGATTGGTTCTACTGAGATTTGAACTCAGATCGCTGGATTCAAAGTCCAGAGTGCTAACCATTACACCATAGAACCCACTCATGTGCTTCAAGAGGCCGTTTCTTCTTCACTCAGGGTACAGAGTAAGCTATGGGGGAAGCAATCAGCTTCTGTAAATGCTAGATCTGTCAAGCCCACATAAATAGAATGCTATCTGGCAGCATCTGCTCATTGATTCATCTAACTAGTGACAGAATGCCAGCATAATAGAGAGAACTAGGTAAGATACATTTCCAAACTATGTGGTTCTACTGAGATTTGAACTCAGATCACTGGATTCGAAGTCCAGAGTGCTAACCATTACACCTAGAAAAGGTTTGGGTATACAAACTTCATGTCTGTATTAGAGAAGCCGGCCCCACTAATGTAGGATATGACAAGCAACATTGACACATTCTCACAGCCGAATCGTTTAGAAACACATTGGAACATCACCCATCAATAGAGACAACCAGATTCTGTAAAGATTGGTTCTACTGAGATTTGAACTCAGATCACTGGATTCAAAGTCCAGAGTGCTAACCATTACACCATAGAACCCACATTATGGTCAGGAGAAGGTATTTCTTCTTCACTCAAGGTACAGGGCCTGACAGTGCTTTTTAGAGAAGCAATCAGCTTCTGTAAATCCTAAATATGTCGACTCCACACTAACAGAATGCTAGCTGGCAGCATCTGCTCATTGCTTTATCTAACCTAGTGACAGAATGCTAGCATAACACTAGCTATAGAGAACTAGGTTATCGAAAAGACAGCTGCATATTGCTCTCAAGTGGTTCTACTGAGATTTGAACTCAGATCACTGGATTCAAAGTCCAGAGTGCTAACCATTACACCATAGAACCTGTTTGTGTAGCCTATTCTTCTCACACAAAAAAACACAGAAATGCAGAGAGCTCAACTAGTACTAGAGCGTACGGCTTCTTTGATGAGGAAGTGTGACAAAGACAGGTTCTATTACAACTTGAATCCAGAGTGCTAAACATACAAACTTAATGTCTGTAATTCTCAGAATAGAGAAGACAGCTCTACTAATTAGGGATATGACAAGCGAACACTGCCACATTCTCACAGCCCAATCGTTTTGACCCACTGAAATTGGAACATCCCCCACCAATAGATACGTATAACCTGAGTCTGTTCAATATGAAAATTGGTTCTACTGAGATTTGAACTCAGATTGCTGGATTCAAAGTCCAGAGTGATAACCATTACACCATAGAACCTGCAGATCCACCCTTACTATTTATTTTTCTCAAATGCAGATCTTCCTATTAAATTTGTTAATCATTGCGTATTGAAGCCAGCGGGTTGAGCTCTGATTCAGCCAGTCAGAAAGAATCCTCTTGATCTCCAGTAAAGGAGCTGGAGGATCTCAGGGTACAGAAGTCTTCATGTGTTTGGGAAGCAGAGCAGCGCAGCCAGCTGTGTACATGGAGGATATGGGCCCTTGTGGACCAGGGTGGGTGCTGAGAAACTCATGCTAACAGCTAACCTGCTAGCATGCTGTCAGTGGGTCAGATGAATCAAGATGGGCAGATGCTAACTGCTGGCCAGCTGTCATATTCTGTCAGGTCAATCAACATGAACAGAAGAAGCTCACTGCTAGCACGCAAGCGTTGTAGATAGTGACTGCATATATAATCATTATGCACATTATCATACCGACTTTTGAGCAATTTGATTGGATTAACTCCCTGAGATAGATACACACACAGAGTATTGGTTTAGTCAATGTGTCTGTGTGTGTGTGCATGTGTCTGTGTGTGTGTGCGTGTGTGCGTGTGTGTGTGCATGTGTGCTGTGTGTGTGTGCATGCCTGGTTCTGTTATTAGTGCATTAGCATCGACACATTGGCCTGCCTCCAAGCCAGCTCTCCATGTCGTTCTTTACTCGGTCTCCCTCCCTTTTTACCCCTGGACCCCCAACCAATACACACACACCAATACACACACACACACACGTGCACATGCACACAAACCCAGGTGAGCTTTCATTCTCTCAGCAGTAAGGGGATGAAGGAGACTTTAACGCGCGCGCACACACACACACACACATACACACTCACACGGTCTGGTTCTAATTATTGTTCACCAGGATGGAAGCTGTCCAGTGTAGAAACACTCAGCTGCATTGTATTGCGTTTCTACATTGTAGCCTCATACAGTAACAGAGCCTGCAAGTCCTGGTTGTCAGGTTAGTTCAGTCAGCTGCAGCTGTTTGAGAGAACCCTGAACAGTTCCATTATGACCTGAAAAGGGTTCTAGAGGGAACCTTTTTGAAAACAGTTATAAACAGTATAGCAATGGGAGAGAGAGAGACTTGGAGGGTGAAGAAAAGGGAGACTGTACCTTGACATTTGAGTATGTATGTGCGTATGTGTGGTGTGTGTAAGTACGTGTAGTGGGGATGAGGAGAGGTTAGGAGAAGTGGGGGGCCAGTCAAAAGGAAGGAGGATAGAGGTGAGTGGTGGAGGGTGTGTGTGTGGGTGTGTGTGTGGGGGGGATTGCCACGTGGGAGTATGAATTAATGAGATACTCTGCTCGCTCTGACACACTGTGTGTAAGTGTGTGTGTGTGTGTTTGAGTGTGTATTTAGGTTTCTCTGTCTGTCATGGCTACAGTCTCCATGTTTACGAAGTATCTTTGCAGACAGAATATGTGTGTGCAGAGTATGTGATGACCCCTCTCTCCTCTTGAAGATATAGATGGAGAGAGGGAGGGAACGGGGGAGGAGGAGAGGTTCATTGTTCTGGGAGATGGGAGAAATGGGGGAGGGTCAGTAAAAGACAGGGAAAAGAATGGAAACTTTTGACATCCTCTGCTTTCCCCACTTGCCCCTCCCCTGCCCCCTTCCCCATCTCTCCCCCCTTACTCCCTCCTCCTCTCCCCTGCCCCCTTACTCCCCCCTCCTCTCCCCTGCCCCCTTACTCCCCCCTCCTCTCCCCTGCCCCCTTACTCCCCCCTCCTCTCCCCTGCCCCCTTCCCGCTCACACACCCCTCCTCCTCTCCCCTATCCTCCCCCCCCACTCTCCCCTGTCCATGCCCCAGGACTTTAATTCTAGACATTTTAATAGTTTCCTTCCATAAACAAACCAGCAGCCAACGCTCAGATACTCATCTCTGGGTTAGAGCTCTCCCTGCAGGACAGCATGTGAACTGCAGGGCTCACACCACACCACCACCACCACTGGTGACTGTTGAGATACCATAGTAACACCTCCATCCACAACAGCAAAAGCAACGACATCCACAACAACAGAGTGTTACTGACCAGCACACACCACATCTATATCCTTCACATCACACTGGTAGCTGTTCTTCTGTGAGGGATCAAATCAAATTTAAACCATTTATTATTTATTTATTGTATAGCCCATTTGAAAGCAGTTTCACACAGGGCTTCACATACAGCCACAGAACTGTGCCTAAGCCAACATAAACCCTCAAAGAAGATCAGACTGGGGCTGGCTTGTTGCCTCACCAGTGTGTTGCAGTGACTTGTGTCTGGTTGCTGTGTGAGGATCCCAGCACTAGGTGGCACTGACACAGTGTAGCCTCTGATACCTGAGAGCAGATGAGAGAGGAGATCATATGAGGTGTGTGTGTGTGTGTGTGTTTGACTGGGTGTGTACAGTGTGTGTAGAGGTGTGTCTGTATGTATGCGTGTGTGTCGAGGTGTGTGTAGAGGTATGTGTGTATGTGTTTGATCGTGTGGTTCAGAACGAACTTCCTTCCTGTTTGGTCTGTTCAGAGAAAAGCAGAGGTGTAAGTGCTGCTCTGTTTTCAATAGATGTTGAAAGAGAAGAGAGAGAGGAGAGAGCAGAGGAGAGAGAGTAGACGAGAGAGAGAAGAGAGAGAAGAGGAGAGGGGGAAAGTAGGGCAGAGAGGAAGGTACATATTAACCCTATCCCACAGATCTGACCAGGACGAGGATGCTGCCATGTCAACAGGCGCACATGCAAACGGCTAGTTAAAAGTGAAACATGAAGTTCCTCACAGAACTCATGGAGTGCGGTGTGACAGACCTGCATGGAAACACTGGCGGCCATCTTGTTAATGACTCATAGAGCATAGTTAGAAGGTCCTCCATCGCGACAGTCTAAAGTAGAAACACAGTCACTTCCCGTCAGTGGTTCACTTCCTGTGAGTGAGTTCAGCTGTGTCCCTGGGGGGGAGGGGAGGGGGGGGGGGAGGGGGGGAGGGGGAGGGGAGGTTGACCCTCTGTCCCTCTTGAAGTGCATGTCAGTCACAGCAGAGGCTCAGAGTTCAGAAAGTATTTTGCCGCTGACTCTGAATGACGGCATCCTCTTGGCACAACAGTAGCCATGGCAACGGAGGAGTGTGTTTTCCCTGTGGAAACTACAAGCTCTTGACTCCTCCCAACCATATTACTGACTCCGCTGACTGCAGACTGAGCTGACTGCAGACTGAGCTGACTGCAGACCTAGCTGACTGCAGACCTAGCTGACTGCAGACCTAGCTGACTGCAGACCGAGCTGACTGCAGACCTAGCTGACTGCATACCTAGCTGACTGCAGACTGAGCTGACTGCAGACACAGCTGACGTGAGAGTCTGCAGAAATCTTTTCAAATTAGCCGACACGCGCACACACACACTTACACACATCTACAAGTAAGCACTCTCTCTTATTCTCTGTTTCCCACATACACACACACACACACGCTGCCTGGTACAATGTGGTGGAGCCTGTTAGCATGGCCCTGCTGCTAGCTGTGCTGGGTGTTTCTGAGCCAGCATCACAGCTGGGTTTCATTAACCAGCTCTGGAGACGGGCTGCTCTCTGTACAACACAGTGATGTCATCCTGATCTGGGGCTCAGGCCTACTGGATGCACACACAGACACACATACACACACGCACACACGCACACACGGACACATGCATACCGTTCACACATGGACACATACACACATGGGCACACACAGACACACTTAGCCAGAGGCTTATATATTGGTAAGAGCTCAGGAGAAGAGATGGAGTTAATGATCCAGCAAGAGGGAAAGACAGAAAGAGATGGTGGGGCAACAGAAAGAAAAAAACACATTATGCTGGTTTATTTATTGATTCTCCAAACCCTCCCCAACAAGGCTTTGAGCAGATCTGTGTCTGGGTTTGAATGCCTGGAATATCCTCTGTGTGTGTGTATGTGTTTGTGTGTGTGTGTGTGTATGTGTGTGGTAGAGCTCCGTCAGTTTCGTGTCTAGTCTGGAGTGTCATCTCATATCAATAATTTAGAGTTGAGTTATGATCTGTTTAACACTTCCTCTCTCCTCTCCTCCTCTCCTCCTCTCCTCCTCTCCTCCCCTCCTCTCCTCCTCTCCTCCTCTCCTTCTCTCCTCTCCTCCTGTCCTCCTCTCCTCCTCTCCTCTCCTCCTCTCCTCCTCTCTTCTCCTCACATAACCTCTCGTCTCTCGGTCTCTTACACACACACACACATAAACCACTACTTCTACCCACTTTCTGAGATGAACTGCATTACCCAGAGAGCACATCTTCCAAGCCAGAAGCAGCCCGAAGGTTCAAGAACTTCTGTGCTGTTCCAGAACCACAGCTTCTAGTCGTCATGGCAGCTGGAGCAGAGCATCATGCATGGGTCTAGAACACCCACTGGCTGCTAGGGGGCATGACTGTCGGCATGACAGTGCTATTGTAGGCCACTGGCATAGGGACAAAGGAATGCTGTGTGTGTGTGATTGTGTGTGAGTGTGTGTGTGTGTGTGTGTTTGGTGAGTTATATCAGGCATGTAGCTGAGGGAATCTACAGAGGCAGAGGAACCAGTGAGAGTCATCTGATTGGGCGAGGGGCAGCTGAGGTTATTAACATTGGTGTGATTGTGTGTATGCGTGGCATTTGTATGTGTGAGTTTGTTTAGGTGTGTGACGTGCCTTTGTGTATGTGTGGGAGGTGTGTGTATGCTCGTATGTGTGTGGTGTGTGATGGTGAGAGGTAAGGCGTGTGTGTGGGAGGTGGGTGTGTTTTTTCTGTCAAATAGACCCTGAGAACCATAATCATGACCTCATCACCCCCCACTGCTCTCTCCTCCTTCCTGGTGATGCTCTACTGAGTGGAAACACATTCTACTGAATACATACTAACTCAACTGAGCGTGTATTGATTCTACTAAATAGATGTTGATTCCTGTGATTGGTCTACCCTTACTGAGCTTAGCTTTGACAGGTTCTCACTGATGTTTGATTTGTTAAAACATTTCCCTGAGCTTAGTTGTGAGAGGCTAACTACATCTTGAGCTGATCTTTAATAGGACAACTACTTCTGGAGATAATCTCTGATAGGCTAACTCCAGTACTCTCTGAGCTAATAAGATAACTACTCCTGGAACTGATCTTTGATAGGATAATGACTTCCATAGCTGATATTTCATAGGTTGGCTACTCCCGTAGCTGATCTCTGATAGGCTAATGGCTCTGTGAGCTGAACTGGTGCAGGAATGTCACATGTGTGCTCCACAACAGTCCTGAATCTCAGCATGCACCCACAAGATATAGTACACACACAAGTACACACACCCGCACACACAAGCACGCACACACACAAACACACACACAAGCACACACACACATTTTTACCTACCACCCTATCTTCCAACCCCTCATGACTGACCCCACTCACCCCCGGCCCCTCCCCTGACATACAGACTGCTCACACACACTGTCACTGACTTCCATTCAAACAGGCTAATAAAATGTACTTTAGAACACACATACATCCCTCCTTTCCTCTCCTCAGTTCTCATTCTCTCTCCTTTCTTGTCCTCTTCTCATTTCTGTCTTCACCTCGTCTCCTCCTCTCCCCTTCTCCTGTCCTCACCACCTCTCCACTTTTTCTTTCGTTTTTTCCTCTCGTCTTTTCTTATCCTCTTCTCTCTTAGTGCTTTGGCGCAGTCTGAGATATGAGCTGCATTTCAACACTTCACTTCTTAAGGGGGGCGGGGGGAGGGGGGGTAGAAGCGAAGGAGGGGGAGATGGCGAGAAAAAGAGCATTCATGGCCTGTCTGCAGAGTTAAATCAAAGTGTTACAGCTGCAGCTCACATACCACACACACACACACACACACACACACTACGACCATTTTTGTGTGTTTTACTGTAACTTGGATTGACTTTCTGTCGTTTTTCAGTTGCAGCTGAGTGACTGCTGGAGAGAGTGTGTGTGTTAACGTGTCTGTGTGTTTGAGTGTGTGTGCGTGACTGTGTGTTCTGCTGGATTTGGTCAGCTGACCACAGTGGTTTTCTGTGATTGGACAACAGCGCGGAGCTACGCACAGCTGCATAGAAAGAGAGAGAAGGAGAGAGAGATTGAAAAAGAGATAGAGAGAGACAGAGTGAGTTGAAAGGAGAGAGGGAAAGTGGGAGAGAGAGAGGAGAGCGAGAGAGAGAAGGCGAGGGAGGAGTGGAGAGTTGGAGCAATGAAGCAAGGGAGTGAGGGAGTGAGGGAGTGAGGGAGGGAGGGAGAAACACACCAGTATGCCTTCAGTCTCCTCCAGCCAGAACCATACAGAGCAGAGCAGCAGAACAGAAGACAAGCTTTGGAAAGCTGGAGGGAGAGAGATATAGAGAGAGAGATAAAAGAGATTAGGACTAGTCACTGGACCAGTGATAGACCAGGACCGAGCTGGACTAGGGGTAGACGAGGGCTGTGCTTGACCAGGGCTGGACTGTTGGATAGACCTGGGCAGGGCACTGGACATTGGATAGAGCAGGACTGGGCTGGACCGTGGAGCCAGGCTGGAGGTAGGGCAGCAGGTAGACCAGGGCTGTAGACCAGGGCAGGGGCAGGGCTGACTGGGGGCTGGGCTGGGGACCTGGTCTGACCTGGCCTAGTCTGGCCTAGCTCCACTAATTCATCTCTGGGCTGGGACAGTGATCAGTGATCTGGGGACAGTGACCTGGTGGAGGGGGGTGGATTGCGTTGTGTGGGCTGGACTCTAGACTAGCCGACTCCTAAACCTGTTCTAGACCTGGTCTAGGGCTCCGTCTGGACCACCGTTGCATTGTGGGTATGGGCTGTTCGGCCAGCGTGCTTCTGCTTCACGCCCTGCGCTCTGTGGGCGGGGCCAACTGCGGTCACATGTGCTCCCGTCAGGACCGGCTGTCATTGGATGCCGTTCCGCCCGAAGACGGCTACGCCGCCGTTGACATGCCCCTCACCATCATCGTCATGGTAACGTTTTGTCAGGCTGCATTCTGTGGAGAGAGAAAGAGAGAGCGAGAGAGAGAGAGACACAGACTGTATGTGTGGTGTGTGCGTGAGTCAGCTATGTTTGGGAAGAACATTAATGTCAGCCATATGTTTCTGCTGCTGCCCTCCGTGTTGCTCTGCTCTGCTCGGGGTGATGAATGAACCTGGATTGGGTGAGGGGGGGTGGAGGAGGAACATGGAGGAGAGGAGAAATAGGAGAGGAAGAGAGGGTTAAGAAGGGGAGGAGGAAGACTGGAGAAGGAGGAAGAGGAGGGGGGAGAGGGAGAAGGAGGAGTGGGAGGGAGGACTTCTGGGGGGGTGGGGGGGGGAGGTGGTCAGACTGGGGGAATGCGTTGACTGTGAGAGTCTGGCTGCTTACTAGGCTGAATTTCATGGCTCCACTCATACAGCCCACCCATACCAGATAAAAACACCTCTGCACTAACATAAATCATCGAATGTATTCTTGAATGAACTGATGAATGAGTTACCGGGCTTTGCAACCTTGCTAAGAGAACCAAATTCCTCATAGAACACATTTCTAGAGAATCCTCTACCTCTGCCGTGTCGCTCTGCAGAACCGTGTTCCTCAACAGAACCCAATTTCTCTGCAGAACCCTGCACCTCTGCAGAACCCTGTCGTAGCAACCCTATTCCATTGCAGAGCCCTGTCCCTCTGCAGAAGCCTGTCCCTGAGTGGATGATAGCAGACTGGGCTGGTGTTTGGAGCAGAGAGAAAGCAGGCAGCTGTGACCAGGGCTGACCTGTCGCTCCCTGGGCGATACATGTCTACTCTGTACACTTTCCTACACTCCTCCCTTCTTTTCCTGTCTAATGACCTTCCTCTTTTTCTTTCTTCTCATCCCCTTCCTTCTTTCTCCTTCTCTGCCTCCCTTTGTCCCCCCCCCCATGCCCTGTCACTGACACTGGTGGCAAGAGAAAGAATGTAACAGTTTCTCCTCCCTCTCACTCCTCTCTCTCTACTCGCTCCTCTCTCTCTCTCTATCTCTCTCTCTCTCTCTCTCTCTCTCCTCTCTCTCACACTGCTTTCTTTCCTACTACTGTAGCCCCCCTCCCCCTCCCCCCCCCCCCACTCTCTCTCTCTCTCTCTCTCTCTCTCTCTCTCTCTCCTCTCTCTCTCTCTCTCTCTCTCTCTCGCTGTCTGAATGGGCTGATATAAGCCAGATGGTGTCTGGTCCAAGCGTTGCTTTATCAGCTGTCTGTCTCACTCACTTTCTCACTCTATCTCTCTCTCTTTTCTCTCTTAACTGTTCTCTCTCTGTCTATCGCGCTCTCTTTCTGTCATGCTGTTCTGTGTTAGTGAGGGAGATGAGAGCTTGTACAGGCGTGGTCTCTCAGCTGGCCTTGAACCTCCTCTATCTTTCTTCTCCTCCTCTCTCTTTCATCCTGTTCTCTCCATTTTATTCACCTTCCATTTCGCCACCACTGAATCATCCTCCAAACTGCGGACCTTTTCACTTCCTGGTTCCCAGCCAGTCGCGTCGCAGAGGGCCCGGGCGGGATGCCGGCGGCTCAGCGATCTGCTTAGAATTCTGCCCCTATTCTGCTCCTCCCCCTGCTGAGAGGTAGAGGGAGGTAGGGGAGAGGGGGTGAGAGAGGGAGGTAGGGGAGATGGTGAGAGCGAGTGGAGGGAGCGGGATGACAAGGAAGAGAAATAGAGGGGTGGGAGAGAGGGAGTGGGGGGGGGGGTTGAGAAGGGGAGAAGCGGACTGAGAAGGCAAGGAGAGAGAGGGAGAGGGGGGGTGTGAGAAGGGAGGGAAAGAGAGGGGGGGAGATAGAAGAGGGGAGAGGGGAGAGAGTGGGGTGGTGTGAAGAGAGGGAGTTAGAGAAGAGGAGAGGAGGAGAAAAGAGGAAAAGAGAGAGAGAAGGGTATTTGATGTGATGAGGAAGTGAGAGAAGCTGATGAGAGAGAGAGAGATTGAGAGAGAGGAAGGAAGGGGCTGGCCAAGACAGCTGGAGCGGAACAGAGAAGGGGAGGGATGGAAGGATGGATGGAGGGAGGAAGGGAGCGCAGTGTTTATTTAATGGCTTGTTTAATGGCTTGAAGGACTGCTGGTAAAAGAAGCTGATTGTGATTCAGGACTTTAGATTCTCTATCACAAACAGGACTGTCTCTCTCTACCCTCCTCTCTTCTCCTCTCTCTTCCCCTTGATCTCTCTTCTCTCCTCTCTCTGCTCTCTCTCTCTCCCCGAGTCCAGTGACTGTGCTAGGAGCTATGTTGATGTTGACACAGAGGTTGGTTTCAGGAGGACCTGTGGTTGAAGAGTGTGTGTGGCGGTGTGATCGTCATTCCCTGGACCATCCACCAGCCTGAGGCTCTCTGTCTGTAGGCCGAGTGTTGGAGCCAGAGAAGAACCTTCTCCTGTAGGACTCTTCTCCTGTTCCATGCTGCTCAATGTCATCTTGACTTAGAATCGCTATCTCTCTCTCTGCTCTTTCTTTCTTTCTCTCTCTCAATCTCACACTCTCTCAATGTTCCATCTTTCCTCTGCTCCTGTCTCTCTGTCTCTTCTTCCCTCTCCTCCCTCCCTCCCTCGCTCCCTCCGTCCTGCTTGATCTGTCCCTTCCCTTCCTGCTCCTCTTTCTCTGTCTGCGCGAGCCTAACCCCAACCACCACTGGTCTGGTTGGAGGTCAGACCTGTCCTTCAGAGCCAAACCTCCCCAGTGTTTCCCCTACCATTCTATAATTTCTTTTCTATATAGCGCCAGATCACAAAATATGTCATTTAAGGTTACCATTCCTATAAAACAGGTCTATAGCTTGCTCTTTTATTAAACAAACTAAATGTCCTTATGTTATTTATCTTATTTACACGACGGCATGTCATCTGTCTCTACATGGTCGCCCCCCCCCCACCCCCCCCCCACCTAAGCTGTAAACCTAGCAGGAGAAACACTGCTAGCCCTGTCCCTGGGCTTTTGTTTAGGAGACCCTGCTCTCTTTCTGCCGCCTCAGCAGTTATCTGTTGTTGTATGTGAGGGGACCTAAATCCCCGTCTATGTTTTGACTCCTTTGCAGATCTTGACCGTCTGTGTGACAGATTGTGTGATCATTTTCTATGTTAGTTAGGGGACATGGTAACACATTACTAAAATAGTAACTTCCTCTATGTCAACTCTCTGTTCTGTCTGAAGGCTTCAATGAAGAGAAGTGTGTGTGTGTGTGCATGTATGTTTGGTGCATGTGTTTATTATAGGTGTGTGAGTGTATATGATACTTTGTGTGTATTGTCCTGCACTCGCCAAGTTTCTTGGAACAGGAAGTTTGCGGTCGCCCGTTTAGGTGTGTGATTATCTGTGTGTGCGTGTGTGTGAGAGAGAGAGAGAGAGAGAGAGAGAGAGAGAGAGAGAGAGAGAGAGAGAAAGAGGGAGAGAGTGAGGGTGTGCCTTGGATATCCATGGAAACAAGAGAAAGATAACAACCAGGGTGTGTGTGTGTATGAGTGTGTGTGTGTGTGTGTTAATAGAGTCAGTATGACAGTTGAAGGACACATGAGAGAAGAGAAGTGGTCTCTAACTTTAGATACATCCACCTGCTGCTACCTGTACTAGTGGGATTTACAGTACTGTACAGGCTAAATATGTCCATCAATATAGACATACGTAGATATAGATATAGATATAGATGTCGTAGGTTAGGGTAAGGAGCTGGAGTCCAAAGAGAAACATCTATTCTGAGAGAGATGGAGAGAAGAGGGAGAGAAACAGAAAGATAAACAGAAGATCGAGAGCCATTGAGAGGAAGATAAGAGGGAGACTAATAGTTTGGGACTGTTTCTGGTTTCCCCACATGCCCTATTCATTCTCTGTTTGTGTGTTTCTGTTTCTGTCTCAATATGTGCTTGTGTGTATGTGTGAATGTGTGAATGTGTGTGGTTTGTGTGCGTGTGCACAATGCGCCTGCAGTGTGCGACACTAAAGCTCTACTTCCTCATTGGCCACACGCGCTGACGGCTCTCACACACACACCCAACTGCTCAGTATCTCCAGAGCACATGTCCTGAGTGAGTGAGCGTGTGTGTATGTGTTGGGACCAAGGACCGTGGCTGTGTGTGTGTGTGTCAGTATAGCTGTCAGATCAGGATGAGTTTCAGGAGCAAGATCACCTTCAGGAGGAAGATTAAGGCCAAGCGAGAGAGGTCGGCATATTCTCGTCTCAGCTGTGTATGTATGAACTCCTACTCTCTCTCTCTCTCTCTCTCTCTCTCCTCTCTCTCTCTCTCTCTCTCTCTCTCTCTCCCTCTCACGCCCTACACCTACACCTCTCACCTTCTCACGCCCTGTCTACACAGGCCGAAACCCTCCATCCTCTCTTTCACTCTATATATATATCGCTTTTCTCAGACTTACTGTCTCTCTCTCCATCAATCTCTCTGTCTTTTCCCACTCCCTCCCTCCTGTCATAATGTCTATCTATGGTCTCCCTCTCACACATTGACAGTCACACCAACACGCTCTCTCTCTCTCTCTCTCTCTCTCTCTCTCTCTCTCTCTCTCTCTCTCTCTCTCTCCCTCTCTTTCTCTATCGATTCCCTCGCCCCCCATCTCTCACTTCTTTCCTCTCTCCGTAATTAAGGTGAACTGACATAGCTTGTCTGTAAAAGGAGGCACACTCGCACACACACGTAGACACACACACAACACTGGCGAGTGTGTGAGCTGGCATCATGATCTATTCCAAACTCTGAGGTGTTTCTATCCAGACTCTGAGATGTTTCTATCCAGACTCTGAGGTGTTTCTATCCAGACTCTGAGGTGTTTCTATCCAGACTCTGAGGTGTTTCTATCCAGACTCTGAGGTGTTTCTATCCAGACTCTGAGGTGTTTCTATCCAGACTCTGAGGTGTTTCTATCCAGACTCTGAGGTGTTTCTATCCAGACTCTGAGGTGTTTCTATCCAGACTATGAGGTGTTTCTATCCAGACTCTGAGGTGTTTCTATCCAGACTCTGAGGTGTTTCTATCCAGACTCTGAGGTGTTTCTATCCAGACTATGAGGTGTTTCTATGTCACGCCCCCGGTGATGACACGGTGTCAGGTGACATGACAGCGCTCAGCGGAGGCCCGCGCTGGCTCTTCTCTGGTTCTGAGGAAGAGAGTGTTGTCTATGTTGATCTCAGTGTGATTCCTGCATTGTTCTTAATGTCTGTCTGAATGTCCCCTCCTCCTCATCAACCTCTGTCACCTCTATTAGTGGTGGAAGTGCTGTTCTGTTTCATCAGACAGATTAACACTGATGTTATGATGTTTTAAGCTACATTAATGAGGTGAAGCACAGACTACAGGTGCTCTGTTTTCGATCAGTCTGTTACCCCTGTCTACCCCTCTCTCTCTCTCTCTCTCTCTCTCACTCTCTCTCTCTCTCTCTCTCTCTCTCTCTCTCTCTCTCTCTGTTTAAAGTACCCTCATCTCTCTCCTCTCTGTCCTCTCCCTTTCTCTGACCCCATACTCGGTCCTCTTTCAGACTGCAGATCCTATCACACCTGTCTTCTTTTGTCAGACTGGAGCAGTATCAGTCTGCTTTCAGAGAATGCCACCTTCATAGCACGGCTGCTGTGGTGCGCTGTGGTTTGTTTGTCGTAGTTGTGCATTGTCTGGGTTTGTTGTATCAGATATGCATACAATGATGACAGTGTGTGTGTGTGTGTGTAGGGGGGGGGGGGGTTGATGTCATAGATCGTGTGATTGACCACAGGAAGTGAAAGTGAACTGTATGTAATATCCATGGCAATTTTGTTTTCATGCATTCATGTATTTATTTTCTGAGTGGGGGGGAGGGTCATCCTGTCTTTTTCAGATTTAGAATTTGTTATATCTCTCGATGATTTCACTGATACTACTTTATATTACTCTGAAGCGCCTAAATAACTGTGTGTGTGTGTCCTTACAGCAGGAGAAACCTAAGCTGATTGACCCTCTGGACTATGAGGCTGTTCTGTCTGAGCTGGCTGATGAGCTCAAGGAAGACTCCCTCAAAGACCTGCTCCTCTTCCCTGACAACGACTTTGCGGTCAGTATGTGTGCGTGTGTGTTTCTGTGTGTGTATGTGTGTGTGTGTGAGTGTTCTGTCTCTCTTCAGCCATGTATTTATGCAAATGCTTTCAAGTCTGTTTAGTTGTACTAATGACTTAAATCATACCAAACTCACGCACGCACATGCTAACACACTGACACACACACACACTCTGGTCTCTACAGGCCAAAAGAACCCTGATGTTCACTACACACAGTAATCCAGCCGCTCTAGAGCGCAGCGTTCGTTAGCAACATCGTTAACAACCTCGTTACTGACCTCGTTAACATGCTAATGTCCTTTCAATTACATCCACTCATGAAGAGAACTGGCAGCCTTTCATTCCCCAAGTTGATGTTCAAAAACATGACTGCAGCACAGCTAGACTGCAGTGGGATTTGATCTGCAGTGGGATCTGATCTAGCTAACTAGCTCATCTGGGTTTACAGCCCCATCCCTGGAACAGGGTCTAGTCGGGTCAGGTCAGGTCGCATCACGACACACACAAGCTGCCTCGCTCCATCTGTGTAGTAGAACCCACCCCTTCTGCATCCTCCGCCTGATGCCCCTCCCCTTGTTCTCCAGGTTGCCACGGTACCACAGGAGAGGCGGACTCTGCATTCCACTGTCCCCGAGGGGGCGGAGCTTCAGGCTGAGTGTCTGCTGGTCAGACAGGTGAGTTTGAGATTGTGTGTGTTTGTCTGAATGTTTGTGTGTGTTTTTGTGTGGATGTGTGTGTGTGTGCGCGTTTCTGTGTGTGTGTGAGTGCGTGCCTTTGAAAGAGAGAGAACAAGTAAGAGAGGGAGAAGAGACAGAGGTTTCCTGTAGGAAGGTAGCTTGTTAGCTCCAGTAGCTAGCAGCACAACTCTAGCATCTGCTGCAAGGGGAAACCCAGCTCTCTCTGCTGAGGTCATCATGTACAGCTGGACCACCTGGAGCTGGGGCCTGCAGACCTGGGAGGGGCCCAGAGAAGGGGGAAACAGAGAGAGAGAGGAAGAGAAAGAGAGAGAGAGAGCAGTTAGACTGTGGTTGGGAATCCTGGGGATTTCAGTTAGTGGTCTTATGGTTTCTGTTGGAAAGGTTGAGTTGGTGGTGGTTGTTGGGGGGGGATTAGTCAGCAGGGGTTAATGTCAGTTGCTGGTGGGTTTGTTGGAGTTCAGTAGTTTGTGTGTGTATGTGTGTGTGTGTGTGTGTACGAGCAGAGGGAGGAGACAAAGAAGGAAGTGATTGAATTAGCAGTCCTGGTCTGAGTCCCCCCTGAGCTGCTCTTCTGCAGATGGACACACAGCAGAACCACGTCACAGTCCACTGGAGTGTGTGTGTGTGTCTGTGTCTGGGTGTTTTTTTATTTGTCTGTCATTGCATTTCAGACCAGAGGGAACGAGGTATAAGCGTAGATAGGGGAAGATGGCCTTTAGTCCAGACTTGTGGGGACCCCTCTAGCCAATGTGTGTGTCGCTAGATAGCAGATAACTACCAGAGTTACTGCTGGCAAAAACAGGATGACACTGAGTACCAACAGCTCTCAGACAGACTAAGGATGTGAAACCACTCGACCACAGCTTGGTGTGTGTGTGTGCGTGCAGTGCACGGAAGAGAAAGATAGAGATGAATATGCACATACGTACATCGTCTGTGTCCATACAGTTTGTGCATTCGATTTGGCTTTGATTGCGTTTGTGTGTGTATGTTTGTGTTGTGTGTGTGTGTCTGTGGGTGTGTGTGTTCGGGAGAGAGAAAGGGACTTCGGAGTGTAACTCCAACCCATGGGGACATGATGGTAATTGAATCCCTCCCAGTCGGATTGATCTGTGGATCGTGGATGTGATTAGCAGTCATGTAAGAGTACTGGTCTGCACAGACCCTTCACAGTCGCCAGATCTAACGTTCCTAGATAGGTGTCATTCTGCTCCTCCTCTGAGCTGATGGGGCCTATCCAGACTCGTAGTATCAGTACTCTCCCTGAGGAAGGGAGAAAGGACAGTAAATATCCAAACGTATCCACATGTGAAAAGGATTACAGTGTCGACTCTTTTACCCCTCAATCTCTTTTTTTACCGCTTTTACCCTCTAAATCTTACTGAATAGGAATCGGATTTTGAAACTGAACCTCAGTTTGAACCTGAGATTGACTCTGAATCTGACTCCTGACTGCTGTTAAGGATATTGTGTGCCTCATGTGAATCTGGCCTGTGTCCCCGCCTCCTGTTTTGCAGGCCTGCCAGTACTACAACTCCCATCTCCACCTGGTCCACTACAAGTATGAGGACTACGCTGGAGACTACCGCCAGCTTCCCAGGTATGACACTCACCTAGTACTGGTCAGACAGACAGACAGAAATCAATACAACTAGTCAGAAAGACAAGCAAGCAGACAGATAGGTAGACAGGCTTAATCATATTTGAGTAAACATCAGCTCTTACACTGTACATCAGTGTGCATGTGTGAGCACACACAACCATCACACTGCTCCACTCCTCAGAATCTGTGTACCCTTTGATGTCATCAAAGTGGGACAGAGCCAGGGCCAGTTGTTTGGCATGGTGTCGTGACCAGGGAGGCATGCCAGCTTCTCTTTATCCTATAAACACTGGAGCAGAACACTCACCGCCAGCTCTCTCACACACACACACAAGCACCCATAAACACACACAGGTTACATAATGGAGCTGACTGATGATGTTAGCAGGGAGAAACAACATGGCCTCTGGCTGCTGCTGATTGAGAGAGAGGAGAGAGACAGAGAGGAGTGAGAGAAAGAGAAGAGAGAGTGAGCAGAGAGAGACAGAGAAAGAGAGGAGTGAGAGAATGAGAGGAAAGAGAAAGAGAGACTGAAGTAAAGAGTGCACGTTAGGGACCAGAGTCCCATGAATGCTGTAAAGTCTAGAAGTAAATGTTTCCATCCTTGAGGTGATAGTTAACCTACCACAACATGAGTGTAAACAGGAAGGAGGGAAGGGATGGAGGAAGGAAGTTTAAACAGGGTCTCCAGTCCCTGGCTGCAGGGACTGTCAGTCTGTCCGTCTCCCAGACCCAGCACTAGGCCCCCTTGGTGACCTTTGACCCCCAGCCACAGGAATGTCCCCCCTCTCCCCAGGGTCGCTACGCTGGGGGGGCTCAAGTTCACTTCACATGACCTTGACTCCGCGAGCCAAATTTATGATTTTCACACACAGCGTAATCATCTCTTTTCTTTCCCAAATTCTTTATTGAATTGGTGTTTATTTTCAGTGGATGAGAGGGGGGGTTGAAGTCTGCCCTGAGCATGAGCTTCTGTGTAGGCTCGTTAGAGACACTGTACACAACATGGTGTTAATGTTAGCCAGGTCCAGATCTGCGATCACCCGAGACAAGCTGCCAAGTCCTCCTGCAGATCACTGCACACACACAAAGACAGGCTAGCTTGTGAACACAGCCCATAGCACACACACAAAGACAGGCTAGCTTGTGAACACAGCCCATAGTGCACACACAAAGATAGGCTAGCATGTGAATGCAGTGAAGTGGGCAATACAGAGGGATACCTATTGTGGGGTCCTTTCAGGAGGAGATGGAGAGGAGTCCACCACCCATGGTCATTGGCCCATTCCAGAATCTTCCCTCAGGCCCCTTTCCACTAGCCTTCTACGCTGTCTCCTTGCTCCCTATGCCCTCATTTCCTTCACCCTTAGACACAAGTGTCTCTCTGTTAGGGTTGGTGCTGGTATGAGGCAGGAGCTTGACAGCTAGCTCACAACCTGATCGTGGAGCCAGAGGGAGCTGTCATCCTTCAACAGCTGATTTAGTCCACTTTCCATTTCTGTCTTTCTCACCCCCATCCCTCCCTCCATCTCTCTCTTCCTCCCTCCATCTCTCTCTTCCACCCTCACTCCGTCCCACAGGAAGTTGTACAAGGCGGAGAAACTGCCCTCCCATTCCTTTGAGATTGACCATGAAGACATGGACAAGGATGAGGTCAGCTTTTTATGACCTTCCTTTCTTTCATCCTTTTATTTCTCTTCTCTCTCTGTCAACACTCTCTTTCTCTCTCTATACTCACTCCCTCCCTCTCTCTCTCTCTCTCTCTCTCTCTCTCTCTCTCTCTCTCTCTCTCTCTCTCTCTCTCTCTCTCTCTCTCTTTCTCTCTCTCTCTCTCTCTCTCTCTCTCTCTCTCTCTCTCTCTCTCTCTCTCTCCATCTGTCCTTCTATTTCTCAGCCTCCAACAATGTAAAGGTGACTTTTTCTTTTGGATTCCAAATTATGAATGAGTTTGTTTTCCTCCAGGACACAACCTCTCTGTCTTCCTCCAAGGGAGGGGGAGGGGGCAGCGGGGGGGGCATCGGAGTGTTCCGCTCAGGATGGCTCTACAAAGGGAACTTCAACAGCACTGTCAACAACAGCATCACTGTCAGGGTGAGGGGGACTATGGGTCCTTCTGTGACCTTCTCGCTCTCACAATCTCTATTTCCATCTTCATCTATATCCTCCATGCACTGTTTTCCTTCTCATTCTCTGTCTCTATTCCGGTGTTTTCTTTTGGACCTTTCTCACCATCTCCTTGCTACACTTCCTCAAATCCTCCCCGTTTCTCTGGATACCCCCCCCCCCCCTTCCTCCAAAATAAGAGCCCCCACTGACATGATCCAACATATGACATGTCAACATCTGTTTTGGGGTTGTGTTTGTGTGTGTGTGTGTGTGTAGTCATTCAAGAGACGGTTCTTCCAGCTGACCCAGCTGACAGACAACTCTTACATCATGAACTTCTACAAGGATGAGAAGATCTCCAAGGAGCCTAAGGGATGCATCTTCCTGGACTCCTGCACTGGTGTGGTGCAGGTGAGTTAGACCTGACACACACACTCATACACTCACTCACATACACACACACATGTACAAACTCACTATCAAATACAGATGCTCACTCAGTCAAACACTTGCACATACACAAACACACACTATCAAACACACACATTCACTCACACATACTTTGACACTGTATGTTTGTGTGTGTTGGTATACCTGTGTGTATGTGTGTATGACTGCATGTGTGTGTGTGTGCCTCCTCTAGAACAACCGTCTGAGGAAGCATGCGTTTGAGCTGAAGATGAACGAGGTCACGTACTTTGTGCTGGCTGCTGAGTCAGAGCAGGACATGGAGGACTGGATCAGCACGCTGACCCGCATCCTGCAGATCAGCCCCCACGACGGGCCCACCACCCCTGCCCCCGCGCCCTGACCGCAAGAGCCTGGACCTGTCAGACCACCGCCAGGGTGAGGGGGAGGGGGAGGGAACAGAGTGCAGGAGAAGGGGGAGAGGGAAGTGAAAGAGAGAGGCAAAGAGGGAAAGAGGCTGATTGAGAGAGTTAGAGAGAGGAAGAGGCAGAGAGAGGGGTATACCCCACCAAACTCTGGGATTAATAACAGGAAAATCAGAAACACATGACATCACTCTGTGCTGCAGCAGAAATGTTGCTTATTCAACTGCCTGTCATAACTCCATGTTCTTGGACTTCTGCCATGACCCCCCCCCCCCTTTCACACACACTGAACACATACACACACTGAACACACGCACGCATGAAACACATGGACACACACTGAAAATACATGTACCCTGAACACACACAGAAAGTGGACACACCCACATCAACACATGATGGAAGTGAGGGGGAAAATTGTGATAGCTGGGAAATGGAGTGAGTGCTCAATCTAACTTTATATTTAGCTACTTCGCTGCATTTGTGTCTGAAATAATGCAGGAGGTTATTCTCAGCACTCTGTGCGTACGTGTTCAGATTGTGTCATTATATGTCTGGCCTTTGTGTGTGTGGGGCTTGAATGTAGGGGTACTATTATCTGGGAATGTTCCATTATGTTATCATTATTTCTGTGTGTTTGTGTGTACCGTTAAGTGTGTGTGTGACCTACTACTGTAGACTGAATAGAGAGCTAGTTGTGAAAGGAGCAAGCCCCTCTGCTGTAGAGGAGGCCAGGCTGAGGCCTGCTCTCCTCTCTTCTCCCCCTCTTCATCTTCTCCTCTCCTTTATGTCTAACTCACTCGCTCCTCTCTTCCTCTCCTTTCTCCTCTGTTCTTCTCCCCCCCTCTCCCTCTCTCCTTCCATTTTGCCCGATAATACATATATTTCTAAAATATCTTTAGCATTCCCATGAAGAATCCATAAAGGATTCATTGGTTCATTAGTTGATTTGTTTACTGACTACTTAACTGAGTCCTTCATTAATTCAACTCTGATGTATCTCCAGATGTATTTGACTTGTCGCTAGGCGACGGTTCTCTCCATGAGAATGAGGAGACTTCAGAGAATGGCATCAATCCTGAGCTGGCCAAGGTAGGTGCCAACACCTGGACCAGAGCTAACTGGACTGGACTGAACAAGCCTGAACTGGACTGGACTGAGCTGTGCTTGACCAGACTAGACTAGACCTTTTTAATTACTTGTCTTGACTTGACTTAATTGTACGTTACTTGACATGACTTTCTACCATGTTTGATCTGTAAATGAACATTTCTCTCCTTCGTCCATCCCTCTCTTCCTCAGTACATCTCAGAGACAGAGGAGGGCGTACGCATGGCCAGGAGAGAGGACAGACTCAACCTGTTCTCTCTCGACCCCGACACTCCGGTACGTACCTGTCTGTCTGCCTGTCTGTTTGTCTGTCTACATGTCTGTCTGTCTGACTAATATGAGGAAAATAAATTGAATAATTCTCTCTTTCATTTGTGTGTGTGCGTTGTTTTATGTGTGCGTGCTGGTGTGTGTGTGCGTGCTGGTGTGTGTGCATGCCAGGTGCTGAGGAGTCCGCGTGTGGACCTCCCCGCAGGGGAGAGTGTGCGTGTGTTTGAGGAGAAGCTGGGCCGGAGACTGATGATCACCTGCAGGTCCCTCAACCTCACTCTGCAGGGCTGCCTCAACGAGACAGAGGCTGGGCCGGTCACTAATGTATGACTCACACACACAGACATACCACATACACACACAGACAGACACACACACACACACACAGACACACACAGCATCATACAGCAAACAACACACACACACATTCAAACTCCTAGCAGAACACATAACTTGCACTACATATCCGCTTACACTACGTACACAAAGCTAGCAGCGCACACACTTAGCACCCCTCCCCCCCCCCCCCCCCACACACACACACACCTCCCCAGTGATGAAGACTAACAACGTATTCCCTGTGCTGTCAGATCGAGCCGTTCTTCGTGACGGTGGCGTTGCTGGACGTGCGCGAGGGAGGAAGGTGTCAGCTGACTTCCACGTGGACATGAACCACGAAGCTGTGCGCCAGATGCTGGTGGGGTCTGGGGCCCCGGGGGGGCCAGGGGGCCCCGGGGGGCAGGGGGGCTGCCAGGAGAATGGCCTGAGCTCCCCTGCTGAGAAGAGACCTGGAGACTGTCACCTCAGTCAGGAGCTCGACTCCTGGCTCTGCTTCCCCAGACAGGTGAGGGTGAGGGGGGGGCTGCCGCCCACCACAACACGCACCATCTTTCATTCTTGCCACCGAAGCTCAACCCTGTTCAACTTTTGCGTCTTGCTGCTGGATGGCGGCCAATCAGATATGGCGCCTTTATCACTAGAGAGAGTTGATAAGAGAGATGGGGGAAAATGGGAGGGAGACAGAAAGAGGGAGAGGGAGAGAGATTGAGAAGAGAGATTGGGAGAGAGACTGGGCAAAAGAGAAAAGAGAGAGAGGTAATAACGTCGAGAATCTAAATTGTATTTGTGTGTGTTCTGTGTAGGCCATCTTCTCAGTGACCAACCCCCACACTGACATCGTCATGGTAGCGAGGGTGGAGAAGGTGCTCATGGGAAACATCACCTGTGGTGCAGAGCCTTACATCAAGAACACCGACTCAAGCAAGGTAGCGATGTGTGTGTTGTGAGGACGTGTAAGGGCTTGGGAACCGCTGGGTGTCGTGATGGATGTTTACCTCACTGTCTCTATCCTCTCCCAACTCGGCCCTCTATCCTCTCTATCTTCCCCTTCGCCCCCTTATGCTCCCTCTCCCTCTCCCCCGCCCTTCTCTCTCTCTTTCTTTCCTCTCCCTCCAGACGGTGCAGAAGATGTTGAAGTCCAACAAGCAGTTCTGCAGTAAGCTTGGGAAGTACCACATGCCCTTCGCCTGGTGCATCAGGTGAGTTCCTATGTGGTCCCTTCTCACTCTACCAGCTCCACGACCTGTACTCACTTCATATCCTATCCATTCTGCAGCCACCGCCTCTTTTTTTGGCACTAACACTCATCCGCTAGTGTGTGGGAGTTTATTTTTGTGTTTTTCATATTAACTCCAAAGTCATAGCAGTTGTTCCTCATTGGACTTCCCTGTTTCAGTTGTGCTAAACTAAAGTAACACTCGGTTTCTTGGTGCAGCATGTGATCAGCTCGTCGCACTTGAGCCAGCCAATCAGCTTCATTCATGCTGTGCTCTTGTCCAATCTGATAGGTCGGTGTTTAAGGACAACCAGGGAACAGTGGACCGGGAGTCGCGCTTCTCACCGCTTTTCAAACAGGAGAGCAACAAGATCTCGACTGACTGACCTCATCAAGATGGTGTCTGAGTATCGAAGGTAAAGACATGTTAGACCTCCAAGATGGCGTACGGGTACAGACTAGTAGGGCTATGTTAGACCTCACCAAGATGGGGTAGAGGAAGGGACGTTGTGAACCACAGTAGCTAACATGTCTCTGTACCTCTGACCAGGGCTGAGAAAACCAGCAAGCTGCAGACCATCCCAGGGAACCTGGACATCACAGTGGACTGTGTCCCCCTGGAACACCCCAGTAGGACCCTGTCTCTCTCTCTCTCTCTCTCTCTCTCTCTCTCTCTCTCTCTCTCTCTCTCTCTCTCTCTCTCTCTCTCTCTCTCTCTCTCTCTCTCTCTCCCTGTCTCTCTTAACTCTTAAAAATCACTTCATATTTAAATCAACGTCTACCTCCCTCCCCCCCCCCCCTCCCCCCCAGATTGCGTGACGTCCTCCTACGTGCCGGTGAAGCCGTTTGAGGGTGTGGCCCTCCACCCCTCCACGGTGGAGGTGGAGGAGTTCCTGCAGGAGGGCAGCAGGTTCACCCACCCACACCGGGTCTACCGCCACCACATCTACGTCCACCCCCGCCACCTCAAGTACGACAGCCAGAAGAGCTTCGCCAAGGTAGACCGCTGTACACACACACGTCTAGTACACACATACACACACAGATCTGATACACTCACGTACACCCACCTCTGCACAAACACGCGCCTAGCATATTTAGTAGACATCATACACACGCCTAGTACACCACATATAGACATGTAGTACTGTCACACACACACATTTCCAATCTCTCACGCCTCCCTACTCCACAGGCTCGGAACATCGCCGTGTATGTGGAGTTCCGCAGCTCGGATGACGAACAGGCCAAGCCTCTGAAGGTACGGAGAACAAGCTGACTCAGTCCCCTAAGGAGAACCCTCTTCCTGCCGGCTGCCCCCCTCCCCGTCACCCTGCCCCACACGGAGTGCTCACTGGGAAGCTCCCTGCTGTTACCTGCTTCCTGGAAGTGACACACTGACCTGTTTTTTTTATTTCCTGGTGCGTTTGCTTGGGCGCTGCAGTGCATCTACGGCAAGCCGGGAGGGTCAGCCTTCACCACCTCCGCCTGCTCCACAGTCCTGCATCACTCTCAGAACCCCGACTTCTACGATGAGGTGAGCATGGTTGGAAGGAGAGAGCGAGAGAGAGAGGGAGAGACAGAGAGGGGGGGATTAGTGAGAGAGAGAGAGAGAGAGAGAGGGTGATAGAATGAGAGGGAGTGAGAAGGAGAGAGAGAGATGAACAGGAGACAGTCTCCTTCCAGTCACAGTGAGACTATCATGTAGAATGTCTATCCCTCTGTGAGACTCTCCACCCCCCCTCCTGCCTCCTCCCCCCAGGTGAAGGTGGAGCTCCCCACCCAGCTCCATGAGAAGCACCACCTCCTCTTCTCCTTCTATCATGTGACCTGTGACATCAACGCCAAGACCAACGCCAAGAGGAAAGAAGCTCTAGAGACCTCAGGTAAGGAGGAAGGGAGTAAGGTATGGAGGGCGGACCAAGGCCAAGTGGAAATTGTAATATCTTTAACAGCGAGGGAGATCGGAAAAAATGATGTTGTGTGTGTGTGTCCAACAGTGGGCTACTCCTGGCTGCCTCTGCTCAGAGAAGGCCGCCTCTCCTCTCACGAGTTCAGCATCCCTGTCTCCTGTAACCTGCCAGCTGGGTACCTGGCCCTCAAAGAGCCTGGCAGCACCAAGGTAGAGAGGGAGGGAGGGAAACATTTATGGATAAGCAAAGACAGAGGAGTTAACCCCCCCCAAAAAAAATCAAAAATCAATGTAAATGTCTTACACTCTCTCTCTCCTCTTTTCTCTCTCCCTCTCCCTTTCTCTCTTCGTTCCCCATCTCTTCAACCTTCCCAACAGAATGGATCGGAGGTGAAGTGGGTGGACGGGGGGAAGCCCATCTTCAAGGTGGCCACCAACGTTCTGTCCACCGTCTATACTCAGGTTAACCACAGAGAGAGTGAGAGAGTGAGAGAGTGAGAGAGAGAGAGAGAGAGAGTGAGAGAGAGAGAGAGAAGAGAGAGAGAGAGAGACGAGAGAGAGAGAGAGAGAGAGAGAGAGAGAGAGAGAGAGAGAGAGAGGAGCTGAACCATCCTCTTTTTTTCCAGGATCCCCACCTGAACCGCTTCTTCCAGCAGTTGTCAGAAGAGAGAGCAGGACCTCTCTCAGCCTCCTACCTCCAACTTCCTCAACTGTCTCAAGGTCAGGATACAGGGAGAGGGACGGGAGGGAGGGAGGGAGGGAGGGAGAGAGGGAGGAAGGGAGGGAGGGAGGGAGGAAGGGAGGAGGGAAGAGGAAGGGAGCAGAAAGAGAGAACTGGACATCTCTCAGCCTCCATCTCCAACTGTCTCAAGGTCAGGATGGAGTCATACATAGAGGGAGGGATGGAGGGAGAGAGAGAGATGGGCATCTTTCAGCCTCCTGGAGGGAGGGATGGAGGTAGGAAGGGGGGGGTAACCTCCAGCAGGCGAGGGTGGACAGAGGATAGAGGGATAAAGAAGGAGAGGAAAATGGGAGAGACATTGTTTCAAATTGTCTTCTGTCTCGCTCTCTTTCTCTCTCTCTTTCTCTCTCTTTCTTCCAGGGCCTGCTCAGTATGGAGAAGATCCCAGCCATCATTCGCTTCCTGCCTGTCCTGTTCAACCAGCTGTTCCAGGTTCTCACTCAGAACGACAACGACGAGGTCACTGCTGCCACCACCAGGTAACCAGCGGTACTGCATCCACACTCTAGTCTGCTCTACAAAAAGCTTCCCTTCTCCTTCTTCTAGAGAAGTGCTCCTCTGCACAGCTGGTACCTATCCAGGCATATCAGATTATTGATGTCAAAAATAATGGATCTGCGTCTTAAAGGTTGCAGACAGGTTGCCATATTCTGAAAATATTCCTGATGCTCGTCTTTTGACATGTCATTTTTCCAAGGGTGCTGGTCCACATTGTAGCCAAGTGCCATGAAGAGAATCCTGGACCACTACCTGCACTCCTACATCAAGGTACAATCAAGGTTCAACTCATTACATGGTACAATAGCTGATGTGGGTGTGTGGGGGGAGGCTGTGCGTGTGTGTTTATGTGTGTGTTTACAAGGGTGTGGGTAGATTTTTCATAATGAGGTGTCTGGCTGTGAGGAGGGTAGAGGGGGTCAGCTCAGAGACAGCTTCATTAGAATAGGGAGAGAAGAGGCTTTGTGTGAGTGCATGCGGTGCGTGTGTGTGTGTGTGTGTCAGCACAAGAGTGGATGAGTGTCTAGGGCTGTGTGCCCAGGACATTGTGGATAGAGAGAGAGTCAAAGAGAGGGGGGAGAGATCGAGGGACAGAGAAAGGGATGAGGGACATAGAGGGACAAAGAGAGAGAGAGATGGGGGAGATAGAGGGATGGAGAGAGGTAGGGGAGACAGAGGGATGGAGAGAGGTAGGGGGATGGAGAGAGGAATGGGGAGGAACTGAAAGAGGAGCGATGGAGAAGGAAAAAGAGGGAGGCCAAAGGATCCCTGGTGTGTTTAGTCAGAGACAAGAGCTGTTTGTTGGGTGAGAAGGAAGAGAGCCAGGGAGGGGGGGGGGGGAGTGGGAGGGGAGGGGAGGGAAGAGAGAGCGGGAACAGAGGAAGAGAGGAAAGAAGGAGGGTAGAATATGGAGGGAGGGAAGGAATGGGGTTCTAGAGGGAGACTAGAAAACCTCAAGAGCTGCTTCAGGATAACGACAAAGAAAAGGAGAATATTACACTTGATCTGCGGGGGGTGAAGGAGGGAGGGAGGGGAGGAGGTAGTGGGCGGTATGTGAGGGATGGATGGAGGGAGGGAAGGAAGGAGGAGGGGAAGGATGTGTGAGGGTTGGAGGGAGGGGATGGATGGATGGTAAGGGATGGATGGATGGAGGGAGACAGGGAGGGAGGGAGGGAGGAGAACGAATGGGAGGGCTGATCTATTGGAACTGGTGTTACCATAGCAACTGATTGGCATGGTGCTCTGGGGTAGCAGCAAGCAATTTCGACCAGTAGTGTGTGTGTGTGTGTGTGTGTGAGTGAGTGTGTATACTCTGTACGTGTGTGAACGTGTTTTAAAGAGAAAAAAGGAGGGGAGAGAGGTGGGGGGTGGGGTGAATGACGTCAGTAATGACAAGGTGTTGGATGCTGTACTATGAGCACAAGGACTACCAGCATAAGGAAATCAGATATTAAACATTTAAGTATGTATGCCCACAACCAATCATAATCACTCCACCTCCCTTCAGCACTGACGACTCATAATCTAGCTATCATCAGCATCATTAGCATCCATTCCGCCAGAGGAATAAATACTATTCTCTAGCCATCATTAGCTATACATAAAGATGTGTATGTGTTATGTGCGTGTGTGGGTCTGCGTGTGTTTATGTGTGTGTGTTCACCCTAACTTCTTTATTCTCTCTGTGGTCAGTTTGTGTTCCGGACTGAGTCACATGGTTTCAGGACAGTACATGAGGAGCTGGCCAAGGGCATGACCTCTGACCTGAAGAGCAACGAGCAGCCAGCTGTCAGGAACATACTCCGGGTGAGTTAGCCCCTAGGCATCATGGGAAGTGTAGTTTTCTAGTGATTCTCTAGTTACTGTGTCTAAGGTTTGATATACAATATAACGGTATATTATTGTATCTCATTGTCCTGTGAAATAGGCTTTTAAATGATTTTGTTGTTTCCTATGAACATTTCCTATGTGACTCATCTGTGATCACCAACCCCTGTGTGTGACCTCTGTGTGACTTCTGTGTGACCTGTCCCCCTCTCTCAGTTCTCCTGGTTCTTCCTGGAGCTGATGGTGAAGTCCATGGCCCAGCACCTGGTGGACGCCGACAAAGTCAAGGTACTCAAACCTTGTTGACAGGAAGTCTCTCTGAAAACAAGCTGCAGGTAAACAGCCTGGCTTGTTTCCTCTCAGGTCTCTTTAGCAAGCTTGGCCAGTGAGGACAACACATGTGAGAAGAGATAGAGACAGGTTCAAACAAACACAATCATGACATGTACTGGATGTATCTCACGTCCCCTCAACGTCCTCTATGGTTCCTCATAATCCCTCAATGCTGCTCATGGTTCCTCCACAATTCCTCCATGTTCCTCAAGTTTGTTCGAAGTTCCATCAGGGTTCATCAACGTACCTCAGGATTTCTTTACTATCGTCAGGGTGCCTCTAGATTCCTCAGGGTTCCTCTAGGTTCCTCACAGTTCTTCTAGGTTCCTCATGGTTCCGCTGTGTTCCTCTCTGGTGTGTTCTCCCAGCTGCCGCGACCCCAGCGGTTCCCCTCAACCTACCTGAACCGTGTGGAGACCCTGGTGATGACGGTGTCGGACCACGTGTTCTGGAAGAACAAGGACCTGGCTGAGGAGACGCGCAGCGCCAACCTGGCTGTGGCGGCCTTCGTCAAGGTGGGACACACACACACACACATACCAATACGTACACAAACACCACACTCTCAACACACTGCTGACTATCACAACATCTATTGGCATCAAACACACAGACACACACACACAGCCTGTCTCTGAGGACAGCGTGTCTGCGTGTGATTGACAGATGATTATGAGTCTCAGATCGATGCATTCTGAATAGATGAATGACCTTCACTCTGCTGTTACATATTGATCGCTCCACTAGCTTTGTTTAATGGTCTCTTCTCTCATTAACTAATGTTCTGCCTTTCTTTTCTCCTTCTCTTATACCTCCACTCAACCTCCACTTCTTCTGCCCTCCTCTCCTTCCCTCCCTCTCTCCCTTCCTCCCCTCTTCTTTTTGACTTCCCTCTCTCTCTTTCCGCTGCTTTACGTCTTTCTTCCCCCTCTCTCCTTCTCCATCCTCTCTCTCCTTCCCTCCTCCATCCCTTCCTTCATCTCCTCCTCCCTCCCCCCTCCCCCTCCCACAGCGCTGTTTTACCCTGATGGACAGGGGCTTCACCTTCAAACTGATCAGCAACTACATCAACATGATCACTGCCACCGACAGCAAGGTAACGCCCGCGCACCGCTCCAAGCGACAGGGTAACACACACACACACCTAGACAGCGATGTTAAACAAAACTCCAAGGTGTATCTGAAGTGTTATTGCTGTCGTTCTGCAGGTGCTGTGTGAGCTGAAGTTTGAGTTCCTGAGGGATGTGTGTAACCACGAGCATTACATCCCACTCAGTCTGCCTCTCCCCTCCGCCCGCATCACAGGTACTAGCCCCTCCCCTCCGCCCGCATCACAGGTACTAGCCCCTCCCCTCCGCCCGCATCACAGGTACTAGCCCCTCCCCTCCGCCCGCATCACAGGCACTAGCCCCTCCCCTCCGCCCGCATCACAGGCACTAGGCCCTTCCCTTCGCCCACATCCAAGATATTAGCCCCTGAAATGTGATGTGAACTAAACGCACCTGAACTGCTTTGTCTGTCTGTGTGTGTTCAAAGCAGGTTAGGTATGGAATAGCTGTAGTTCATTTTGATCTCTCATCGTCATTTCATATAACTCTCTCTTTCTCTCCTCTCTCTCTTTCTATCTGTCCATCTGTTCATCTCAGACAGCGCATCACCTGAAATACAAACATCCCATGGTAATTATCTGTCTTATGTTGACTGTGCACAATGTCATATGCAGTTTGAGCGAAAAATACATCCTGTAATTCTATCTCTCTCTCTCTCCCTCTCTCCCTCTCTCCCTCTCTCCCTCTCACACATCCCTCTTTCTCTCCTGCCCTCTAGTGTCTGTCCCAGAGTACAGCCTGACAGGGGAGTTCTGCAGGAAGCACTTCCTGACGGGCCTGTTGCTACGGGAACTGGGCCTGGCGTTGCAGGACGAGCAGGACCTGCGTCACCTGGCCCTCGCCACGCTGAAGACCCTGATGGCCAAGCACTCGCTGGACGCCCGCTACGCCACCAAGGCACGCATGCAGACACGCTCTCTTTGGAACTCTCTCGTTCTCTTTCTGTCCCGCTCGTACTCCCTCTCTCACTTTCTCACTCCGTCTGTCTGTCAGTTGACATATTTATTTCTCCCCCAGGAGAAGCAGGCCAGGATCGCCTCCCTCTACCTCCCCCTGTACGGTCTGATCCTGGACAACATGCCTCGCTTCTTCCTCAGGGACCTGTTCCCTGTTTACTTCCCCCCCAGCGACCAGGTACCAGCACACACACACACACATACGCATCCACACACACACATACTGAGACACACAGTCCTGACCTGTCTCCCTCCGCCCTTCTCCCAGGGGTCCCGAGATGATGTCAGTGTTGCAGGGGGCGTGGTCCCTGTCATTCGCCATGGTAACTCAGTAGATGCCTCCTTCTCAAAGGAAGTTCTCAATTCCATCACAGGTATTGAAATTGCATTCTTGTGTGTGTGTGTGTGTTATTTGCTTCTGTCTTTTCCCATTACGCTGTGTGTTAAAATATGATAATAAAAACATAACTGTCCCCCTATCCGTCCTCCCCCTCCATCCTTCCCTCCTCCCCCTTCCCCCAGCCTTCTCCTCTCTGGCTGTTGCTACGGGCAACCAGGCGGACTCGCGAGGCTCGCTTATCAGCATGGATTCCAACCCCAGCACCTGTGACAGGACCAGTGAGAAGATGGATGGATGTGAAAAGGTAAGGAATGGAGAGGAGAGCAGAGCAGAGGAGAGGATGAGAGACAACCTCAGTAAAGGAGGGAATTTGGCTGAGAAAGAGGAGCAGATGGAAAAAGAGAAACCTTGAGAGACGACACCAACCTGGTTCCTCAGACAGGAAATGTCAAAGATACCACTCTGGTCTGTTAACATAGTACACCGTGTGTGTGCCTGTGTGTGTCTGCTTGTGTGTGTGTGCCTGTGTGTGTCTGCTTGTGTGTGTGTGTGTGTGCACATCCTCCTCTTCAGTTTGCCCGCCCGCAGTCTCTGATTGGTTTCGGCTCTCGCTGTGACAAGCTGGACCAATCAGAGACACGCAGTCTGCTCATGTGTTTCCTCCACATCATGAAGACCATCTCAGAAGGTAAACTCCCACCTCAACAACAGGCCACCACACACCTCGACCCACACACCACACACCACACTCAAACACAAATTCAGACAGGCACCAACTGGGTGCCAAATCAAATACACCTCGGTTATCTCATCAGTGCTGTACAGTAAGAACCGTATTACCAGTGTTGAGTGTTAACGGTTCTGTAATTTCTCTCGCTCTCTGCAGAAGTGCTGGTGTCCTACTGGCACCGAGCAGTCCATCAAGAGATCTCTGACTTCTTCAACATCCTGGAGTGAGTCCGCTCTTCATCCTCCGCTTCATCTCCCACAGGGGAAGAGAGAAGAAAGGATTGCAGAGCAGAGAGATGAAAGACAGAATGACAGAGAAAGAAATTGGAGAGGAGAGGAGGGGAGAGGGGGTGGAAGGGGATGGAAGAGAAGATTGTAATGGAGGGGAAGCTGGGCATAGAGCAGTAAAAGTGATAAAAGCAGAGAGAGATGAGAGGAGAGATAGAGACAGGAGTGTAGAGAGTATGCACAGTTTAATTAAAGAGAAAAGGAATAGACATAGCGAGGGAGGGAGGGTTTAAGTAATTGAGTAAGAAAGACTGTGAATAGAGAGAGCCTAGAAATAGAACAGAAAGAATGAGATTTCAAGAGAGAGGTTAAGAAAATGTGAAAGTAGAGAGAGTATTGTATTATCTCGCTCCAGAACCCTGCTGATCTCCTTTTTGTGTAGTAAATCTAGCTGCTTCCTGTCTGAGTCATCAACTGGCCTCAAATACTCCAGCTCTCTCACACAAACACAAACACATGGTTATCCTCTTTCCATCTCTCCATCTCTTCCTTTCTCCACCTCCATTTCTTTCCTCCTCTCCTCCTCCCTCTCTCTCCATCCCTCCATCTCTCTCCAGGTTGTGTCTACAGCACTTCAGGTTCCTGGGGAAGCGTCACATTGCCAGGTAAGTCTTCCTGCTGACTCCTCTCTTTTAATTCTCTCCTCTCCTCCCTCTCTCTACTCTCCTCTCCTCCCTCTCTCTTCTCTCCCCTCCTCTCTCTTCTCTCCCCTCCTCTCTCTCTCTACTCTTCTCTCCTCTCCTCCCTGGCCTCCCCTAAAGGACAAACAACATGCAGCCAGAATGATTTAAGAGTCACATCACGCCATCATCTTATTTGTTCAATATGCGCACACACACACACAGACACACACACATGAAGAGAACAGCCACATACTGTACATACACTAATGTGTGTTCTGTATGCACAAGCACACCCAACCACAAGTGAAGGAGGAGGGAGGGGGGGAGGGGGGAAGACGGAAAAGAGGGGAAAGAAGAGAAGGAGGGAGACGGGAGAGGAGTCTAAGCTCCAGATCTGCTGTTGTCTGCTGAACATCTTTCTGCTAGTGTTGGCAGGCGCAGCTGGTGTGTGTGTGTTGATTGTGTGTGTGTGTGTGTGTGCAGCGGTGTGTGCAGCGGTGTGTGCGTGCATGTCCTGGAACTAAGCCTATTGGCACAGACAGACATTCAGACAGTTTCCTTTCTTGTGGATATAATTCCACGCTGCTAATTTAATTAGCCCTGTTTGCTGACTGTGTGCTGGGAAGAAGCTTAATCTGCTACATGCTACAGCTGGAGTCTACTCCTACAGCTCCCTGGACTAGCTGTAGGACTAGCTGTAGGACTAGTTGTAGGGCTAGCTGTAGGACTAGCTGTAGGACTAGTTGTAGGACTAGCTGTAGGACTAGCTGTAGGGCTAGCTGTAGGGCTAGCTGTAGGACTAGCTGTAGGACTAGCTGTAGGGCTAGCTATAGGACTAGCTGTAGGACTAGCTGTAGGAGAAGATAAAGGAGTAGGAAGGAGCAGACAGGTGGGGAAGAAGGAACAGTGGAGGAGGGAGTTACCTATCTGTCTATCTACCTGTCTGTCTGTCTGTCTGTAAATCTATCATTCTGTCTTTGTCTCTATCCATCTTTCTATCTATCTCTATATGAACAGAAGCACAATGTCAAACTGCATTACAAGCAGTATTAGGACCATCATTGTTAGACATAGTACACACATGATGTTAGTTCCTAACATACTGGGACCCTGTCATACCCTCCCCCTACACCACTCTCAGTGTTGCATGCATTGGTGTGTGCATTGATCTGTTTATTGATTGTGTTAATGGCTTCCCTATGTACACACACATGGATTCAGCGTTTGACCTCACATACAACATGTATGTGCATCCTACCACCATGTTACAACTGTAGCTCTTTGTTTAGGAGGATAACTCACCTCAAGTTTGAGTGCTAGTTCTTTTCTGTGAATAAAAAGGGTTTGTGTGTGTGTGTGTGTTTGTGTGTATGCTGCATGCTCTTATCTTTTAACTGTCTGTGTAGCATGACAATCCTCCAGTTCATCACCTTCACCTGGAACTGCTGTTGATTGGCTTATAGTACTGTCTGCTTTGTATTGATTGGCATATAGTTCTTCCTGCTTTATGTTGATTGGCTTTTAGCTCTCTGGACTCTGTGTTGATTGGCTTATACATGAGATATTTCTGCTTTGTGCTGATTTAGGCTCTCGGGCCCTGGTGTGTGTTGATTGGCTCTCAGCTCTGTCTGCTGTGTAGATTGGCTGTTCTGGCGTGGTGTGTTGTGACCTCAGGGTCCTCTCTTGGTCGTTAGGATCTAGTTTCTAGAGCTTTTTAGATCCAATCGGTCCATTCTGCTTAGTCCCCTTCAACAAAGCCCTGACCCCGGACCCCTTTTAGAACTCTAACCCCTACATTAAACTAACATTATACCAAAGCTCTGCCAAGATGAGCTACCCACTCTAATCTTATAACCCTAACCCGGACTACTGCTACAATTCCATGTGTTTTATATGACTTCTGACCCTAACCCTAACCCTGGCTGTTCCCTCTCACTAACCCTTCCTATGCCCAACCTCATAGAACACTCTCCACTGCTAGCTTAGCTCATCAGTGAGGATGATGATGGTGATGTTAATGATGATGATGGTGGTGGTGGTGGGGATGATGAAGGTGTGACCTAACTAACGCTGGCGTGTGATTGGCTCGTGGACAGGAAGCTAGCGGCGGCAGTAAAGCTGGCCCAGGCCACCCAGACCAATGGCACGCTGAAGGGTGCTAACCACGCCCCCTCCTCTGGCCTCCTCCCGCAATGGTAAACACTCACCACCAGGGGGCGCTCTCATCCTCTCGGCTCTCAACCAAGGCCTGTTTCAGTCCTTTAACAATGCATCCTTGCTCCTTTCCTCATCTCCTAGAGGCTATTCTTTGATCTAAAATGATTGGATGGGTATGAATTAAGTCTCCTCTGATTAGTTGTTACCTATCCTGTCATGTCAGTGATGGAATGGATATTCAAACAGGACCGAGCTAGGGAAGGGCTTCGAGACCAAATGCACCCTGGTCAGAATGCTAAAGTAGCTATGTCATCATACATACTTAAGGAGCAGTTGATTCGGCATACTTCAGGTCCTTGGTGATCAAATTGTGCTTCTCTGCTGTAATGAATAGGCTCTGAGTGAAGAAAATCAAATGCAGCTCGAGTATTTGAATGTGGTCTTCTCTAAGCTATACAGGAACATGGGGGACACTGCAAGGTGTTCAGTAGGTTGTTGGTACAGTACGAGTTAGCTAGCTAGCGAGAGTCCAATGCTCAATGTTCAATGTAGATCACCATTACATCCTGTTCTGTAGTTGTGAACAGTGTTAACAGTGTACCCATGATGCACCAGCGAGCCATGTGACTTCCTGTCCCTGTCAGCCTCTGTTCTCCCAGCATGCCCCTCACCATACCTGTGGTGTCCTGTGATTGGCTAGTCCTAGTCCTTGTCTGCACCCGCTCCACACCCTGATTTAAATTGAAACCCTCTAACAGCAAGTCCTTATAAGTACTTCCTGGTCAGGTAAAGCTCCCTGTTGATATGCCAACGAGACATTCTCAACACACAATGATCTTTTAGCATCTCCTTATATGGAGTGCATGGAGATGGCATACCACATACATGACCTAAATAAGCTCGCCCTACCAGTAAACTACCCCACCCCTCCCTGTGACCAGGGGTGTAGAAAATGGGTTAGGATGAGTTTGCTGCTGTTGGAATTTCCCCTAGTGAATGTATAAAGTTCCTGTCTGCCTGCCTTGAGTGTTTGGTAGAGAGAGGAGCATGTGTAGATCATGTTTCAGGGATGCCTCCCTCCTAAATGGACAGTCACTGCAGACCATCAGGTGTCATGTTTTGGTTTGAGAGTACGTCTATGCTCTGTGTCTGTCTGCTGGTGACCTCATCTCTGTTGGCCACCAGGATGACATCATCAGCCCAGGACGGCCATCGCCACGCCCGCTCCCAGACCATGCCCATCATCAGAGCCAAGAACGCCCTGACCAACCCGAAGCTGCTGCACATGATGGAGACGGGTAACACACACACATCCCACACTCCAAACCTCACTGTCTCTTTCACACACACACACACACACACACACACACACACACGCACACACACACACACACACACACACACACACACGCTTGGTGGTGTACTGACCCAGAGGTTGCTGTGCTCCCCAGACGGGCCCATCCCTGAGGGAGACTGTCTGAGCCCCACTGACATCGAGGCCAACCTGTCTACCGAGGTGTCCCTCACTGTGCTGGACACCCTGGGGCTGTTCATACAACACCACAAGGTCTGCACATGTCTCTCTCTGTCTGTGTCCCTGGATGTCTCTCTCTCTCTCTGTCTGTGTCTCTGGATGTCTCTCTCTCTCTCTCTCTCTGTCTGTGTCTCTGGATCTCTCTCTCTCTCTCTCTCTGTTTGTGTCTCTGGATGTCTCTCTCTCTCTGTCTGTGTCACTGGCCGCTAGCCAGGCAAGCTTGCTGTTAATACATATTAAAGCATTCACTGCATAAACTGACTGCACTGAAATACTTCAGTTATCTATTGCCCCCTAGTGGACTCAGTACCCCAGTAATTAAGTCAATATGATTTATATACTGTACAAATATACCAGTGTCTGTTAATGTTGTTGATCTTAGTGTTGTTTTTGTTTACAGAAGCAGCTGTTGCAGGACGAGGGTCAGAACGCTCTGATAAAGAAGGTTCTGGACACCTACCTCCTCTTCTTCCACATTAACCAGTCCACCGCCACCCTGCAGCATGTCTTTGCCGCGCTGCGCCTCTTCATACAGAAGGTATCTGACACACACTCGTCATACAGAAGGTATATGACACACACTCGTCATACAGAAGGTATATGACACACACTCGTCATACAGAAGGTATATGACACACACTCGTAATACAGAAGGTATATGACACACACTCGTCATACAGAAGGTATATGACACACACTCGTCATACAGAAGGTATATGACACACACTCGTAATACAGAAGGTATATGACACACACTCGTCATACAGAAGGTATATGACACACACTCGTCATACAGAAGGTATATGACACACACTCGTCATACAGAAGGTATATGACACACACTCGTCATACAGAAGGTATATGACACACACTCGTAATACAGAAGGTATATGACACACACTCGTCATACAGAAGGTATATGACACACACTCGTCATACAGAAGGTATATGACACACACTCGTAATACAGAAGGTATATGACACACACTCGTCATACAGAAGGTATATGACACACACTCGTCATACAGAAGGTATATGACACACACTCGTAATACAGAAGTCGTACACACACACACGAAGCACACCCTCCAGAACACATATACTGTACACACTCAAATCGAAATAACTAAATTCATCATTCATCCCAATCATTTTTACAATTATAAATGCCCCCCAACACACCTCCTTTCCTTCCCCTCCTCCCTTCCTCCTCCCCCTCCCCAGTTCCCCTCTGCGTTCTTCCAGGGCAAGGCGGACCTGTGTGGCTGTCTGTGTTACGAGATCCTCAGGTGCTGTAACCATCGCTCCAGCTCCACCCAGACCGAGGCCTCCGCCCTCCTCTACTTCTTCATGAGGAACAACTTTGAGTTTACCAAGGGCAAATCCATCGTCCGCTCACATCTGCAGGTAGGTCTCTTTTCCTCTATCTATCTCTCTCTGTCTGTCTCTCTCTCTCTCTCCCTCTTCCTCTCTTTCTCCCTTTACTTGTATGTTGCTTCATTTCTCTCATTCTTCTCTGTACTCTAAACAGCTCCTGTCCTCCCCTCACTTCATTCTCTCCTCTATTTCTCCTCTCCTCTCTTCCAGGTCATCAAGGCAGTCAGTCAGCTGATAGCTGATGCAGGAATAGGAGGATCCAGGTTCCAACAGTCTCTGGCCATCATCAACAACTTCGCCAACGGAGATGCTCCACTCAAGGTTGGGCCCCACCCACTCACTCTCTCACCCACTCACTCTCTCACCCACTCTCTCACCCACCCACTCTCTCACCCACTCACTCTCTCACCCACTCACTCTCTCACCCACTCACTCTCTCACCCACTCACTCTCTCACCCACTCACTTACTCACTCGCTCATTACCAGTGCATTTACATCACTACGACTGTGTTACAACCGCTTATGAGTTAAAATGGTGCCATTCATGACTCGTGTTACAGCCATGTCACCAAGACCCTAAAACCCGGGTGTTGTTTTCAGAACACAGCGTTCCCGGCGGAGGTGAAGGATCTGACCAAGCGGATCCGGACGGTCCTGATGGCCACGGCCCAGATGAAGGAGCACGAGAAGGACCCGGAGATGCTGGTGGACCTGCAGTACAGCCTGGCCAACTCCTACGCCAGCACGCCCGAGCTCAGACGCACCTGGCTGGAGAGCATGGCCAAGATCCACGTCCGCAACGGAGACCTGTCTGAGGTGCAGAGCTGGCGGGGCGGGGGGGGATGGGGTCATAGGGACAGGCCTGGGGGGGTCTGGGAAGAGTTATGTATTTTGGCCTGTAAAGGCGTCTGTTTAAATAAGTACACTACCATAAGGATGTTATGGTTGTGTCGTGTTACATGGAGAACCTGTGATTTGTCTGTCAGGCGGCCATGTGCTACATCCACATCTCTGCCCTGATCGCTGAGTCTCTGAAGAGGAGAGGTGAGAACACACACTCTCCGCTGACGCCACAAAGCCTCCGCTGTGTGTGTGTGTGTGCGTGTGTGTGAGAGCCTCTCCTCTCTCCCGCCAGGCTATCTATCTATCTCTCTGTCTGTCTATCCGTCTATCTGTCTGTCTATCCATCCTCATTTTGTCAGCCAGCATATTTGTCTGTACATCTCCAGGGAGACTATTCTCCGCCACTCGTGGTCACATGGGTGTGTAGTATGTCTATCTGCACGCGTGTGCTAGCAGCTGGCGTGTGCATGCTTCACTGCATGTTAGAGTGTAGCGTGTGTCTGTCTGCCTCTGGGCTAGCATGCTGCGTCCCACAGTTCTGTACTGGAAACACACCCTACTGTACACTACCGTGTCGTACCGTACCTCACCACTGGCTTGATGGACTCAACCTGGTCAAATCAACTGGAGTCATTAAGTTAAACTGTAAACCACCTCCTCCTTCCTCTCCTACTCCTCCTCCCGCTCCTGTTGCTCCTCTCCTTCCACTCTCTCCTCTTCCCCCTGCTTCCTCTCCTCCCCCCTTGTCCTCCTACTCCACCTGCTCCTCTCCATCCTCTCTCCCTCCTTCCCCTCTCCTCATCTTCCTCCTCCTCCTCCTCCTCCTCCTGCTCCTCTTCCCTCTCTCTCCTCCTCCCCTCCTTCTCCTGCCCCTCTATCTCTTGCTCCTCCCCCCTCCTTTGTCCCCCCCCATCCCATCCTCCTCTATCTCCTTGTCCCCTATCTCCTCCTCCCCTCTCCTCCTCCCCTATCTCCTCCCCCCTCTCCTCCTCCCCCTCCTCCTGTCCTCGCAGGCTACTGGAGAGCAGACAAGGCCCGGATGGTGCAGCTGTCCCCAGAAGAGGGTCCTGTCTATAACTGTAGCTCCCTACTAACCCCCCGTGACCACGACAGTGAGTGTGCTACCCTGGGGGATGGGGGGCAGGGGGTAGAGGTAGCAGCCCAGAGGAGGTGTGAGGTGGGGTGGGGAGCGAGGAAGGGGTCCTGAGAAGTCTATAGATGGTGGGATGGGGTGGATGTCAGAGAGGTGTAGGGCTGGGCTACCTTACTGGACTAGGGGCCGGGGAGGGTGAGGAGAAGGGAGGGTGACAGGAGAGTGAAAGGATGTAAGGGAAGGGTAGATGAGAGCAGGGTTAGTGGGAGGTGAGGGGAGGGTTAGTGGGAGGTGAGGGGAGGGTTAGTGGGAGGTGAGGGTTAGTGGGAGGTGAGGGGAGGGTTAGTGGGAGGTGAGGGTTAGTGGGAGGTGAGGGGAGGGTTAGTGGGAGGTGAGGGTTAGTGGGAGGTGAGGGGAGGGTTAGTGGGAGGTGAGGGGAGGGTTAGTGGGAGGTGAGGGGAGGGTTAGTAGGAGGTGACCTGACCTGACCTACCACAGATCCCTTTTAAGAGATCCCCTTTCAGCGATCTCACCTGAGAGATCACCTTAAAGAGATCCCCTTTCAGAGATCTCACCTGAGATATCACCTTAAAGAGATCCCCTTTCAGAGATCTCCCCTTTGAGAGATCCCCTGTGAGAGATCCCATTTAATGGCTCCCCTTTGAGAGATCCCCTTTGAGAGATCTCATATGTTTTGTTGTCCACCCTGTGAGAGCTGTGTCTGTTGATGTCTGTTGATGTCCACTCAAGTCAAGTCTCCCTGGATGGACTGTTAGAGAAGCATGTTCACTATGAATGTGCTGAACACCTGATATGGGACACAGTCAGTGTTACTGCAAGCACTGCCCGTCTGTATGTATGTGTGTGTGCGTGTTTGCAGATAGTACGTGTGTGTGTGTGTGAGAAACATTCATTAGTCAGTGTTGGTGTAATACTGGTCTTGTTGCAACAGCAGCAGATGCCATCGAGTGACTACAACTTCCTGGATTCCCTCCATGTGTTCTCTATCCTCCAAGCAGCAATATGTTAGCACAAACACCACAGAGGAAGACCGTATAATAACACAGAGTCGGGGTGGGGCACAAACAAAATGTCATGCTGACTTGTTGTGATGTCATGTCCTGTGCGCCCCCCCAGCTTCCTTCTCCATGGGCTGGGCAGCGTTCGTGTGCATCAGCCCCAACGTGAAGGAGGAGGGTGCCATGAAGGAGGACACGGGTACCCAGGACACACCCTACACCGAGGTACACACACACACACACCCTACATCGAGGTACACACACACACGCACTCTACACCGAGGTACACCCACACACACCCTACACCGAGGTACACACACACACACACCCTACACCGAGGTACACACACACACACACCCTACACCGAGGTACACACACACCCTACACCGAGGTACACACACACACACACCCTACACCGAGGTACACACACACACACCCTACACCGAGGTACACACACACACCCTACACCGAGGTAGACACACACACAGCATTCACCGAGGTATACACACACACACATCCACCTTTCGCTTCCACACATCCGTGTGTGCAGGACACCCTGGTGGAGCAGCTGGAGCTGTGTGTGGACTACCTGTGGAAGTCAGAGAGACACGAGCTCATCGCTGACATCAACAAACCCGTCATCGCCGTCTTCGAGAAGAGGCGGGACTTCAAGGTGATCTCACTGAGTTTCTCTGCAGTACACAGAGTGTGTTTGTGTGTGTGTGTCAATAAGTGTGTGAGACGCACAAAAGACATTAATGTGTGGATGTGTATCTTTGTATGTGTGTGCGTGTGTGGATGTTTGCCTTGGTGTGGGTGTATGTGTGTATACAATTGTGTGTGTGTGTCTCTGTGTGTGTCTATCTGTGTGTGTGTGTTTGTGCGGTCGTGCGTGTGTGTGTGTCTGTGTACACAACAGAGGCTGTCGGAGCTCTACTACGACATCCATCGTTCCTACCTGAAGGTGACAGAGGTGGTGAACTCTGAGAAGCGCCTGTTTGGCAGATACTACCGCGTGGCCTTCTACGGACAGGTGAGAACACACTTCACACACACACTCACACACACTCACACACACACTCCGGAGACCTGAAACACTGGTGAGGAAAACATCGGATAAGCTTCTGGACTAGACTCAGAAACAGAGAGAGCAACAGAGAGAAGGTGGGATGAGGACAAGAAACGAGAGGAGAGAGAGAAAGAGGGGAACTCACCTCTTTAGTCTGTAACTCCTTCATCTGCTCTTCTCTCTTCTTTTCGGTTCTCTCTATCCAGGCTGCGGTAAGTGTTTTCTTCTCTTTCGTTCCAGTTTTCCTTTCTTCCTCTCTAACCTCCTCTCCTCCTCCCTCTCTCCTCTCTCCTCCATGGTTGACCACTGCTCTAACTAACCTGCTACTCCAGACCCCTGTGACCAGACACCTGTTTGCATATTAATAAACAGACATGCTTGATGTGTGTGTGTGTGTTATATGACCCTCCATATATAATCTTCAATAATTCTTACCTTTGAAGATCCCATTATAAGGTTTTCCAGGATCCAATGTTTATATAGAGAGATGTGTGTTTGTGGTTATTTTTTAGAAGACTGACAGGTAAAGATAACCTTCACTGACCCTTGAACTTTGACCCCATCGTGTTTGGAGAATGACCTCTTACTCAGCCACAGCCTAACACTGACCTCCTGTCCGACCTAATAAACTGCAGACTGACATGTGTGGTAACAATGTTCAGCCACTAGGTGGTGATGTGAGGCCACATGTACCATTAGCTAGAACGTTGATGTTTACAAACCCTCTCCTTGTAGGAGCACGGTCACATCACAGATACACATTCTCAAACACGTTTACACTCACGCTGTCTCACACACAGACATATAAGCTCTCACTACACACACACTCTCACACACACACTCTGTCACACACACTCATGTGTGACGTGCTCTCTCAGGGCTTCTTTGAGGAGGAGGAGAGTAAGGAGTTCATCTACAAGGAGCCCAAGCTGACCGGCCTGTCAGAGATCTCCCAGAGGCTGCTTAAGCTCTACTCAGACAAGTTTGGAGCCGACAATGTCAAGATGATCCAGGACTCCAACAAGGTGAGTCAACCATGAACACTGGGTGTGTGTTAGAGTGTGTGAGTTTGGGTGTGTGTGAGTTTGGGTGTGTCAGAGAGTATGTGAGATTGAATGTGTGTGTGTGATTCATGTTCCCTACAACCATGTCAAATCCTGTCCCTTCATCCGTGTCATTTCCTGTTTCTGTCAGGTGAACCCCAAGGACCTGGACCCCAAGTTCGCCTACATCCAGGTGACCTATGTGGTCCCCTTCTTCGACGACACGGAGCAGCAGGAGAAGAGGACGGACTTTGAGCGCCATCACAACATCAACCGCTTCGTGTTCGAGACGCCGTTCACCCTCTCTGGGAAGAAGCATGGAGACGTGGAGGAGCAGTGCAAGAGACGCACCATCCTGACCAGTAGGTTTACTACCATCCTGACCAGTAGGTTTACTACCATCCTGACCAGTAGGTTTACTACCATCCTGACCAGTAGGTTTACTACCATCCTGACCAGTAGGTTTACTACCATCCTGACCAGTAGGTTCACTACCATCCTGACCAGTAGGTTTACTATCATCCTGACCAGTAGGTTTACTATCATCCTGACCAGTAGGTTTACTACCATCCTGACCAGTAGGTTTACTATCATCCTGACCAGTAGGTTTACTACCATCCTGACCAGTAGGTTTACTATCATCCTGACCAGTAGGTTTACTACCATCCTGACCAGTAGGTTTACTATCATCCTGACCAGTAGGTTTACTACCATCCTGACCAGTAGGTTTACTATCATCCTGACCAGTAGGCTCACTACCATCCTGACCAGTAGGTTTACTACCATCCTGACCAGTAGGTTTACTACCATCCTGACCAGTAGGTTCACTACCATCCTGACCAGTAGGTTTACTACCATCCTGACCAGTAGGTTTACTATCATCCTGACCAGTAGGTTTACTACCATCCTGACCAGTAGGTTTACTACCATCCTGACCAGTAGGTTTACTACCATCCTGACCAGTAGGTTTACTACCATCCTGACCAGTAGGTTCACTACCATCCTGACCAGTAGGTTTACTACCATCCTGACCAGTAGGTTTACTACCATCCTGACCAGTAGGTTTACTATCATCCTGACCAGTAGGTTTACTACCATCCTGACCAGTAGGTTTACTACCATCCTGACCAGTAGGTTTACTACCATCCTGACCAGTAGGTTTACTACCATCCTGACCAGTAGGTTTACTATCATCCTGACCAGTAGGTTTACTACCATCCTGACCAGTAGGTTTACTACCATCCTGACCAGTAGGTTCACTACCATCCTGACCAGTAGGTTTACTATCATCCTGACCAGTAGGTTTACTACCATCCTGACCAGTAGGTTTACTACCATCCTGACCAGTAGGTTTACTATCATCATGACCAGTAGGTTCACTACCATCCTGACCAGTAGGTTTACTATCATCCTGACCAGTAGGTTCACTACCATCCTGACCAGTAGGTTTACTACCATCCTGACCAGTAGGTTCACTACCATCCTGACCAGTAGGTTTACTATCATCCTGACCAGTAGGTTTACTACCATCCTGACCAGTAGGTTTACTACCATCCTGACCAGTAGGTTTACTATCATCATGACCAGTAGGTTCACTACCATCCTGACCAGTAGGTTTACTATCATCCTGACCAGTAGGTTCACTACCATCCTGACCAGTAGGTTTACTATCATCCTGACCAGTAGGTTCACTACCATCCTGACCAGTAGGTTTACTATCATCCTGACCAGTAGGTTTACTATCATCATGACCAGTAGGTTTACTACCATCCTGACCAGTAGGTTCACTATCATCCTGACCAGTAGGTTTACTATCATCCTGACCAGTAGGTTTACCATCATCCTGACCAGTAGGTTTACCGTCATCCTGACCAGTAGGATTACCATCATCCTGACCAGTAGGTTTACTACCATCCTGACCAGTAGGTTCACTACCATCCTGACCAGTAGGTTTACTACCATCCTGACCAGTAGGTTTACTACCATCCTGACCAGTAGGTTTACTACCATCCTGACCAACCTTCATGACTAGTAGGTTTATTGGAAGGTACTGATAGTGGTACCACCATAGGTCACAAATCATGTGTGTGTGTGTGTGTGTGTGTGTGTGTGTGTGTGTGTGTAGCGAGCGCCAGCTTCCCGTACCTGAAGAAGCGTGTGCAGGTGGTGGAGCAGCACAGCACAGAGCTCAACCCTCTGGAGGTGGCTGTGGACGAGATGTCCCGCAAGGTGTCCGAGCTCAACCAGCTGTGCAACATGGCTGAGGTGGACATGATCCGGCTCCAGCTCAAACTGCAGGGCAGCGTCAGCGTGAAGGCAAGGCCCTGCCCAGCGACACACACGCTTACACACAGGCACACACACACACAGGGACGCACACACACGGATGCGCACACACATGCAAGGATACACACACATACACATGGACGCATGCACACACCACACAGACGAGCGACAGACTCTTTCTCTTTCTTACTCCGTCTCTCCTTCCCTCCCGCCTTTTCCCCTCTCTTCCTCCTGCAGGTTAATGCAGGGCCTATGGCGTACGCCCGAGCCTTCTTGGAGGAGAAGAATGCCAAAAAGTACCCAGACAACCAGGTCAAACAGCTCAAGGAGATCTTCAGGTATCCCTCAGCACACTCTCAGATCACATCTCTAGGTGTGGACATGTATTGTCAAGAGGAGCAGTACCAAAGAGGTCCGGTGTACCTGTACTTGTTCTATTTACAAATGGATATACATTTGAAACTTGAACTAAAAACTATCCAATTCCATCCAAAGGCATTTTGGTCTGCACTTGTTGATAACTCCCCTTGGAAATCTAAAACAAACTGAGAGGTTCCAGACTAATACGCATTTACAAATTGATCTGGCGGTGCCAGGCTATGAGAAAATGTCCCAGCGAGCCAGTGTTGTCCCAGGCGGGGTCGTGGTGTCTTACTTGCGTGATCCTCTCTGTCGCCCCCTGCAGGCAGTTTGCAGATGCGTGCGGCCAGGCGCTGGACGTCAACGAGAGACTGATCAAGGAAGACCAGCTGGAATACCAGGAGGAGATGAGGTCTCACTACCGAGACATGCTGTCTGAGCTCTCCACTGTCATGAACGAGCAGGTCCGTCTGCCCTCTACCTGCTACACACACACACACACACACACACACTCACACACACACACGTTCATCTTATTTTTTCTCTTTCTAGTGTCATCTATTGTATCAAGCTTTTTCTAGACTTTTAATTTTTATTTCCCGCTTGTGGTCTTCTCTTTTTTTTTCTCCTTGCTTCGCTCCTCTTCTCATCTGCTCTCCTTCTTTCCCTTTCCCTCCTCTCTCTTTCCCTCCTCTCTCTTTCCCTCCTCTCTCTTTCCCTCCTCTCTCTCTCCTCTTTCTTTCCCTCCTCTCTCTTCTTCTCTTCATGTCTTCTTCTCTGTGCTCAGCTTCATAGAGGTTCTCTCTCCTCTGCTGCCTGCTCCTCTCCTGCTCTCTCTAACACTGTCTCTAAGACTGGTAGGTCTCTCTCTCTCACACACACACACACCCACATAAACACACACACGGTGGCCATGTGTGCTTGTGTATTGTCATTGTCCTGGCACCAACCACGTCTCTCTCTTTCTTTCCCCCACAGATCCCTTACACAAGACAACCCGGAACGGAACGACACAGCGGCTTTTAAACGGCCATTAGGATCGCTGGATACTGGCCAGTGCCCCGGAGAATCTGAAACGTATAAATGTATTGGTACAGAGCAGTTACTGATGGGAAATGTAGTCCTAAGGTGAAGGAGGAAGTGTCCAGCAGTGTGTAGATGTGATGGTGGTAGTCATAGATACCAGGCTGTTGGAATGGTACTTTGTTTTGGTTTATGTATGCTCTTTCCTCTAAGACCACCTCAGCTCTTAGTCTGTATACACACACGCACGCACACATTCACTTTAGACACACACACATTCACTTTACACACACATATACACAGACACGCACACATTCACTTTACACACACATATACACACACACACAGACACATGGACTTTACACACATGCAATACATCAACAAACCCATACTCACTATACATATAAAACACACACACGCGCCTTCTCTCCAAAACCCTGACCCTTTAGAAAACAGTGACCTTATTGAGCTTGAGGTGCGTTCAACTGAACAAACATTTAACCACAGTATTTGTTCAATATTACCTACAGTGTTTCCATTTTTGCTGTTAAACCATTTTATTTTCTGCCAACTTTGACTGTTACATAAGGTTTTATCTGATGACAGTTGGAAATGTGAACTCGGATATTAGTGTCAGTCACATGACCTAATCAACCCCCACCTGATTGGTTGAACCCACCTCTAGTTCCTGTCTGAATGTAGAGCAGTACAGTGCTAACACACCCGGGCTCTCTGCAGCTCAACCCTTTTCAAAACGCAAAGTTTTATGTTTTATAACATTTCTATGACCGATAAAGTTACTGTTGTTGTTATTATTTCCAGTACTGTTTTGAATTGTAAATAAGAATTATTAATATTTAAAATGTTTCTTTTTTATAAAAAACAAACAAAACAAAAACAATATATGAATATTTGTTTAGCTAAATTAAAAAAGGAATAAACTAAAGTTTTATGTATAACCTTTAAATAAAATTTGTTAATGTCCAAAATCAGAGGGGTGTAATTATTTTGTTGAAAGTACACAGTTATCAAATATTAAAGGTTAGGGTCATCTTTATTCTTATTCTTTCTCCCTTTCTATCTCTCTTTTCCTCCCTATCTCTCAACGTCTCTCTCCCTCCCCCTCTCCCTCCATCCCTCCCTCCCTCGGATGCCCTACATTCACTGACAGTCATCAGTATTCTAGTCAGGTGATGGAGGCTAATTGCTCTGTTGTTCTGTCAGATTCAGGAGCCCATCTCCTCGCAGTGGCCCCAGCTGTGCTTGCCCATTGCCTCATTTCCTGTCCACGCCGCCGGCCGTCGCCATGTGCAGGCGGGCCTCGCCACCCAGTAATTATAGATAATTGCCAGCTCTTCAGGTGCTGAATGGACAGGGGTGGCGGGGAGGCGGGGAGGCGGGGGGGGGGGGGCGGAGGGGTGAGGGAGTGTCTTTGTCTTTGTTTCGCTTCACAAACCATCTGTGGGGAAACACTTGTAGTCTCTTTAAATTGATCGCTCAGGTGTGGAAGGACACTGGCTAATCAAGAAGGAGACTTAAGGAGTCTTACTGAGCCTTGCTAGGGTAACTACAGTACCCTAACCGACCACTACGCAACTAAAGCAAACTAACCTCAAACAGCAGATATGGTGGATCCTAAACATAAATAAGCGTTACTTAGGTTGACTCCTGTTTGACTGCTGTCTGATTCCTGTCTTGACTCTTGTTAGACTCCTATTTGACTCCTTTCTCTTGTATTAATCCAGTTTGAGTCTTATATGACTCCTGTGGGACTCCGTTCTGACTCCTGTGTGCTGACTCCCGTCCTGGCCAGTGTGAAGGAAGAAGTCACGCCCCATGAGCTTTGTCTTCAAAGCAGAGGGATCAAAGAGGTCAGGGTCCTTTGATGAAGGTAGCCCTTTATGTCTCTGATATGGAAGCAGCTAGCAACCACATGATGCAACTTCACCCACCCTATGTTTACCTTCTCATCCTCCCCCTCTGCTTACCTCTTCCCCTCTCCTACCCCTCTTATCCCCTCCTTACCTTCTCATCCTCCCCCTCTCCTACCCCTCTTATCCCCTCCTTACCTTCTCATTCTCCCCCTCTCCTACCGTCCCCACCCTCTGCAACCACCCTCACCTTGACGTCCCCACCTCTCCACTACTTTCTCCACCTTTACATAGCACTGTAAACCCCTGCAGTACCTGGCAGGCCCCTCAGGGGGCGCTACAGACAGAGTTTATCAGGTTAACCTGGTATCAGAATGAACCGTCACCAGATTTTCTCTGTAAAATGTATCATATTATCCAGGTTCCTCTCAACCACTGTGACCTGCCCTATTAGGGTGGGAAGGTGTAGTGGAGAGTGTGTGTGTGGGTAAGTGTGTGTGTGTGTGTGTGTGTGTGTGTGTGAGTGTGTGTGTGTGGACTCTCAGAAGCCAGTTGGTATAGATTTCCACTTCAAAGTGCCTGGCAGACAGAACAAAGTCAGACAGCAGACTTGTTTAAACAGCTCTGGATTAATCCAGAACATGCCTGGTGGAGACTCCTGCTTTCTCTACTGCCTGTCTGTCTGACTACCTGTCTCTGTCTGCCTGCCTGAAACAGTGCTATCTCCACACTGAGATCAATAAAGTACCAACCCTATTCTGCTCTCCCTTCGTCTGTAAGAAGCTGCTGTCAGTGCTCCTCGCCCCAGTGTACCTGTGTTGCTGTATTCTCCAATCCTGGGTTAATTACATAGATCAATTACCCTGAAGCACTTGAAAGTAGTCAGGTAAGTTTAAAATACCTCACTGTTGGTATCTATGAAACTGATCCGTGGGTGTCATTACCCTGGATCAAAACAAGTGCACATTAAGTATTTGATAGTGTTTGTACACAATAAGACACAGGTCTGGTATTTTCCACTTGGTGTTGAGCAGACTGGAGATGAGGAGCTAATCATTTATTGATGCTAAGCCTCGTTCTGAAACACAGAGCATGAAAACAGGTTAAGTGTTCCTGGACAGACATACAGCCTGAGCTTCAGGACAGGATAAAGGGATCTCTCAGTCAGTCGATTTTTTTCTTTCTTTTGAGTTCTTTCTTTCCCATTTTCTCTTTTGGAGTTTCTCATATTCTCCCTCTCCCCCCATCCTACACACATGACCTGAGGTGTAAAGTGAGGGCGCTTGAGTTTCTCCCCTATCAGTAGAGGGGTGATAGGGTTTCTATTCTACCCCCCGCCCCCGCCCCCTCCTCACACACACCTCCCCAGGACAGGCTTGTCAGGTTGTATGCATATGAGGGTAATTACCTGTCATTACCTCCTTTGTGTGTTCCGCACGATGATTCCATTTGATGTTGATCGGAGGGATGTGTTTTCTTGTGTTTATCAAAAGCCTGCTGGGCTTTTTATGTGTTTCTGGTGGGTTTTCTCTGTAATCATTGGGGTGACCTCATGACCCTGGGACGCTTTATTTAGGAAAACATGAATAAACATGTGGGTGGACTAGGACAACATGGAACACACACACACACTTTCTCTGACACACACTCTCTCTGTGTGTGACACAGACACACAAACTGTATACACACATACATATAATCCAAGATAAAGCAGATATTGGGTTAATTAAATATGCCCGTCCCCCACAAACAGCCTTGTATTTGACCCGGAAAGATTAGTTCACCTAGGAACTGTCTGGATTTATCTCTGTCACACACGAAAGGTCTTATCAATATTTCAGGCCTGGTGTAGGGGAGAAGTAGACCCTTAACCATGTGGTGAGGGGGTGGCGGCCTCTTCAGTTCTTCTACAATCTTCACTTCTGATCAGACACACTTAACAGTTTAATTTAACTTCCACTGCTCATCCAACTAAACCTTGACACATAGGGTTAGGGTCATTTTTTGGTATAGCCAATAGTATAGGCCTATGTTCTTTTTCATGCCCTGTGCACATTTCATTTCCGGGCACAACGTCCATGAAACTGAACCCGGTCGGTGCCAAATTAATAAAACATCGGTTGCGTCCCAGTGGCCGCTCACCCGAGCCGCGTGTGCTGTTGTGGTGGTGAAAGGCGACATAGTCTGCCTCGAACAAGATCTAGACTGAGATTGAAAGAGAGACACACACAGAAGACTGGCAGGACTGGAGACGGCAACATGTTAAACGCTCAGCAAAGCGAGTTCCTAATGCACGAGTCCGCGGTGTTCGGAAAGCCTTGGTACTGGCAGCGGAACTCGGGCACCATGGAAAGCAGGCGCAGCCTCGCGCACGTCGTCATGGAGATGCGAGACGAAATCAAGAAGCTTGAGACCGAGAACAAGGTGTTGCGCGGGGAAATCGGTCAACCTTCGTTTGGGAGCGAGCCAGTGGAACCGAGCCCGGTTGTGCAGGCCGGGGAGGGAGACAACCCACAGCACATCAACTTGAGGCGAAATGTTTCCGCGCCCGCACTGGAGGGGCAATACAAAGGTAAAGTTTCAGCCATTTGCTGCAAGTGTTGTTGTTTTTTTTATCAGTTAGCCTAAACTTGACTTACATGTTATAACTCTACATATGATGCTAGTTTCTTGGATGAAAATGTATTTAAAATGATCATCAGTATAGTTCTCAGTTATCCTGTAAGTAAAACTGATGAGGCGGTATCTTCTCTGTTTGTAGAGAACATTGTGATGACGGTGAGGAGATACTCTGTAGCCTCTCACATTCACACGGCTCCATGGAGCAGTGATGTGGCCGGGGCTGGGGCCGGGGCCAGGGCAGAGGCCGGGGCAGGGGCCGGGCCAGGGGCCGGGGATGGAGGGGTGGCAGGGAGGGGAGCCACCATTCCCAGCTGGGGGAAGCTGCAACAGGAAGTCCACATAAACAACTCCAACATCTCCAGAAACCCGTCACCGGACGAGGGGGAAGGGAAGATAACCAACAGATGCTCACTCCAGGAGTACGTCAACAAGAACAGGTGTGTAAGAACATATTTAAATATAGTTATTCATGTTTACATAGTTTACATTTATTATGGGTTTTTATGTTTTTTTTGTCTTCTGAATTCTTTTGAGGCTCCTGCAAAGTGCACCCTTCTCCTACATTCTTTCAGCCAGCTCCTCGGTTAATTCCCTCTAAATATCATCAGAGATCACTACACCTCTGTTGTTCTCTGTCTCTCAGGGCTAAAGTGAAGACGGTGACCTTCCTACTACCTGTGGACGACATCTACACCATCCGGCCTGTTCTGGCCAGTCCCTTACTGGACAAGAACCCAGACGAACAGGACGCCATCACCGAGACGGACTCCTGAAGGGAGGAACACGATCAGAATCTGAGTTGGAACTTTGTGTTTTAGGCCTGTAGCCTTTATTAACACAAAGGGGGAGGATGATTGATTAATTGATTGATTGGCAAATAACATCAAGCCCATAAAACTCTATCTAGGTCTGTGTCAGTTGACACGATTTTCAGGTCAGCCAAGAGACTGATTTTATCGCACTTGACCACACACACACACAGACTCCGGTTACACACGCTGTTGTTTCCATCCTGTGATCCGGACACCATTATCCACGTCGCTGGGTGACAAGCCGCCGGCCTGGATCAAGTGACCAGACTGGGCTGTCCGGTGGCGGGAATAACCATGGTGACGCCCTCAACAGGCGGACCTCTCCGGGGGGCGGGGGGGCTCCTTTTTCAGCAGGGGCCTCACCAGCAACATCATTTATTGACGCGGACGTTAGGTCTGAGTCAACCGGGGGGGGGGGGGGGGGGTGTCTGGTCCTCGGGGCCTCCGTGTGGTCGTCAAGGACACCAGGAGAGAACAGAAGATGATTGTTCACCAGTTCACCTGTTTTCATTATCACAAACATCCTATCTTCTGTTGGGGCTTTCTTCTTCTCTCTGTCGGAGGGTCTGATAGGCTGGTCTGGTCCCCTGCACCGTGAGGTGAAAATGATGCTGTTGTGGGGGTCATAGATGTCAGGTGCAATGACCTGTCTAAATGTTTTTTCATGTCACATTTATTTTGCCACCGATAAACTGTTGTATTGCTTGGTGTGTATGTTCCTCATGAGCTTTTTTTCAACATACATATTTACATTATAGAACAAAACACGTCCACTTACAGATAATTCATCAATAACTATTATATACTAGATCATAAAGGATTCCTCATGAGGAAACACCACCCATTCATTTTGCCCAGCACTGCCTCTGAGTCTCATGTCCCCAACAACTTAACTCAATACCTCCTTTAGACTGAAGGACACTTCAGGATAAACTTCTGTAAGGTCAAGATCCACTGAATAAAGCCTTTTCATATGTGCTATAGTATGTACAACTAACTCCAACTAGGCACATTTTCATGATGGCAAAGTAAATGTATTTTAAGCATAACTTTGTAAGATAATGCTGGCCCTTTAATATGGCATGTTCCATACAAAACCTGGTTTCAGAGTTCACTGACAAGTATTGGCACAGTGCAGCAGTACAATGTATGTTGATCAGTCACATGTTGATCCAAATCAAACATCCCCAAAACTCACAGTAGCACACAGAATCTGGTGCGGGTGTGTTTGTTCCGAGACACTGAAGCAGCCTCAGCGACAACAGAGGTGGCGCACAAAACAACTCTGGTCAACTGTTGGTTGTTACTGTCCGCACATCTATTTTCTGATTGGTCAGTGTGTTTGATATCGTCTGATGGGTTTCGGAGCTTGTCTCCTGATTGGTCCTCACTGTGTAGACTGCCGTAGCTCTCAGAGTCCCGGGGAGGTTTGCTCAGGGGGGCGTCGGGGGGCTGGGGGGAGGGAGGGGCCTCGCTCAGGCTGTCTGCGTACCTCATGGGCACGGTGGGGTGTCTGTCCTCTCTCCTCGCCCGCCGCTGCACCTCTGGAGAGAGAAGAAAGATAGGAACAGGGAGACAAGAATGGCAGGACAAAAAGGTTTTGATTTAACACACTTAGACAGGCAGACAAGCAAGGACATGCGAACAAGGACAGGTAGGAAGCCAGACAGACCTGGTGCCCCTGGGTGGTGGTGGGCCCCCTCCCCGTCCGTGGTAGAGAGGGCAGAGCTGCGTCCAGCGTGGACGTCCGGAGCGCTCCTCGGGCTCAGACAAACCTAGCAGCTGCAGCTCGCTGACACGCAGGTTCTTCTCCAGGAAGTAGGTGGTCATCTTGCCCTTCCCCTTCACCTCGATCTCTCCACGCTCCTGCAGCAAGAAGCCCTTATCGTACAGAGCCCTGGAGACACACACACACACATGAAATACACAGACACACTCACAAACATGAATAAAATACACACACATTCATACACACATGCAAACATATTCATACAACACACACACACACGTCTTAATGTCTTGTCTGTGGGTGTGTGTTCTGTGTGAGGCAGACAGCTTACTGGAACACACTGGGGCTCAAGTGGATCTTGTTGGGCAGGCCGTGGCTTTCCATGCGTGAGGCAGTGTTGACCGTGTCTCCAAACAGACAGTACCGAGGCATCTTCTCCCCCACCACCCCCGCCAGCACCGGCCCACAGTGCAGACCCACTCGGATCTGCACTCCAGAGACAGAATGGAAGACAAGATCAGAATGGAAAAATAGAATATGAAAGAAGAGAATAGATAAGATTGCAATACAGTATTGCGTGTGTGTGTGTGTGTGTGTGTGGGGAATAGAACAAAAAGGATGAGAAAACAATAAAACATAATACAATCTAACCAGCTTGAACCAGACTACAAAGGCTATAGTGCCCCCTCTGACCTGACTGTACTGTACCTGTATGGGGGGTCTGGAATGGGTGACCTTTGACCTGACCGTACCTGTATGGGCTGTCCAGTGACAGGGTTGATGACCTCCTGGGCAGCCAGCACCATGCCCAGGGCAAAGTTGGCCACCCGCTCTGCGTGGCTGGACACTGGGATGGGCACCCCACCAACCACCATGTAGGCATCCCCAATAGTCTCCACCTGGGCACAGACACAGAGAGATATGTAGACCAAGGCACAAACGCACAACGTTGGAAATACAAGTAGGTAAACAGTCACAGATCCAGATCTTAGTCTCTTAGGCTCTGTCTATCCCATAACAGTCCTTAGCTACCCGTGTGTTACCTTGTAGACCGTGTGGACGGTGGTGAGGCGGTCGAAGCGCAGGTACATGGAGTTGAGCATGTTGACGATGTCCAGGGGCTCACACTGGGAGCAGATGGTGGTGAAGGTGACCACATCACTGAACAGGATGGTGCACTCCTTAAACTCACCTGGGAGACACACACACACAAGTTCACACACACACACACACACATACTCACACAGGCACACTCACACGCCTCTACTTCAACCCCCCCCCCCCCCTCGCCCCCCCACGTACCCGCCTCCACCGTCTTGCCCTCCTTCAGCTGGTTGGCCACGTGGCGCGGCAGCATGGCGTACAGCAGCGTCTCCGTCTTCCTGCGCTCCTCCTCCAGGTGCTGCGACAGCAGCCGCAGCTCCTCCTTCTTCCTCTCCAGCTGGCTGGACAGCTCCATCTCCGCCAGCCGCTGCTGGTTGAGCAGGATGAGGTCGCGGGTCACGTCGTGCGGGGCGATATCCGACAGGTGCATGCTGCGCTCCTCCAGCTCCTCCAGGCTGCGCAGCAGAGGGGACGCCTGGTACAGCATGCGGCCCTCCGACGCCATCCACAGCATCTGACCTGAGAACAGCCCCGGTGAGGGAGGGAGACAAGGACAGGGCACGCAGGCGTCGGGGTGTCTGCGTGCCCTGCCGGCTGTGTGTGTGTGTGTGTCAGTGTGTGTGTCAGTGTGTGTGTGTCAGTGTGTGTGTGTGTCCTCTCACCTCTCAGCTGCAGCATGGGTCGGTCCCTCCAGGCCTCAGGCATCATGTTCCTCCTGGTCTGCAGCACAAAGTGGCTGTTGATGAACTTCCTGATGCTGGAGATGGTGAAGGTGACCTCCGGGTGCAGGATGAGGAAGTACTGGTCCAGACAGATGTTTCTGGTCTGCAGACCTGGGACGATACGCTGGAGGTTCACCCCTGCCTGACACACCCTCAGCTAGGGGGGCAGGGGGGGGGGGGGGGTTCAAGAGAGAGAAACAGATGAGGAGGGAGAAAGGGCAAGAATGAGTGGAAGAGGGAGATTGTGTAGAAATTGAACGAGGGCCAGAGACATGAGGAAAGAGAGAAAGAAAGAGGATGGTGGATGACAAAGGAAAAGCTATGTGGCATCACATTGTACACATGGAGAGGGTAGAGCAGAGTGTTTGTTGGCCTATGTGTTTGTATGGTGGGACGAGTGAGTCTAGGTGTTACCTGCTCATCGAACACCAGGTGGAAGGGGAAGGCGTTGCAGAAGGTCTTCAGGTCGACACACAGACTCTCAGGGTAGACTGGCTCAAAGCCCCTCAGAAGCTTACCTGGGGGGGGGGGGGGGGGGGGATTGGTGATGAGTATTGACACACTGGATGTAGATGGAGTGTGGGTTCAGAACCAGGGATGGTTTCGATAAAGGACTGACACATAATATACAGAGGATACATACCCTTCCCCAGCCTCACCAGACCCCGGACCATCTCCCAGTGGCTCCTGTAGAGAGAGCAGCCTGGGGGCCGCCTCCTCTGACAGGGGCCTGGAAGGCTCCTGGGGGGAGTGGGGATAGGGGTGTTATACAATACATGTTTATGTCCTCATTTGACCATTTCTTTACTTTGAAAAAGCTAGTTGTCTGACACAACACTAGCTAGCTAGTGTGCTGTGATTGGGTGGTATGTAGGTTTGAGGAGATGCAGAGGAATCTGGAAAGAGTACTATAGAAACCACGTCACAGTTGTACCTCCTGGGTCAAGTGCATGGCGTTCCTCCTGGTGTGGCTCCGCGGCGGCTCAGACGGGGTCTGGTGTTGGGTCTCGCCACTGCTTACGGGATTGGTGACTAAGGGCCGCTGGGTGACAAGGAAGACGACGTGCTCCTTCTTCCCTGTCCGCTCGAGCTCCTCGATCCGGTTAACGATCTCCATCGTTATGTCACTGTTGAAGAAATCCCTCGCAACGGCGCCGATAATACCTACGTGTAAAATTGCGCGTTGGGACGTTACGCACCGAAAACGAATACAGTTTACGCTTGTCTGCTGCTCGCTGTATAACGTGATGTGAAGCAATGAACATGTATGTAATCAGAGACACGTCATTGTAGTTCATGTATGTACCAGGCACGATGTGGCACAGGCCGCGCCGGTCTGAATAGTAATGAAGATACATGGTGCCTTCGAGGTTCCTTTCCACACGAAATGATGGGGCATTCATTTCCTGCGAGTCATTGATGTTAATATGTTAATAAACGTTACCCCAATTGTTACAATGTCACACAAACCCACACACTGGAATAAAACATAATGCTGGACACGCCCCCCACCCCCATCCCCCCATTAAGCATCTAAGATGAACCCACACTGGACCTTGTAAGAAAGAGCCAGGTAACTGTGCAGTGCGTCCAGATTCTCTATGAACTCGAACAGACTCCCCCCCAGAGTTCGCAGCATGTGGTCGTATCCGGACCGTTTACAGAACTCGAAGAAGTATTCTCCGAACTGTCTCAGAACCACCTCCGGCTTAACGTCTGACAACAAATCGAAACACAAAAGGAAGTTACAGAAAGAATTAGGGATGTGATGACTTTCAATGACGCATGAAGATAATTACCCAGCAATTTGCAGGCCTCGCTGACCAGCCGCATCGTGATGTCATCAGGGTACACCTCGTACGTCAGGAAGGTATCCTGAACGCCTGCTTCATCTCTGAACATGATGATGAAGACGATGATGATGATGATGGGGTAGGTGATGACGACAAGGAGATGGTGATCGTAACGCCATGTTCCGTTTGTCTACAAAAATATAACATCGTTTCGAATGGTTGTCCAGGTAAGCTTATCCAGGAAAAGATATATCGATAGTTACCTGAGTTTTACCCACGTCTCTTCACCAAATTTCTCGACAACCAGAGACTTCAGACAGGTGTTGATAAACCCGTACTGTAGACAGAGCAAATGTCCTACTTGAACCCATGCTTAAGACTGTTATAAAGTCCACTGTAACAACCAATACCTGCCCAATCAAATTGCCTCAGTGATGATTAATCAATTAAATGATGTATAGACTCAGTTTCTGATTTACAACAAACACTGAACATCCATGTCGAAACTTACCATCTTTATAAGCTAGTTTACCAAAGCGGTTTATTTACAAACCATTGATTCTACAAGGTTACACTGGAAGGTTGACTCGCAGTTTAGACGAAAAGGAGCGCTCATCTTCACTGACGCTCCTCAGTCCAAAGACGGGAGCAGAAATTGAAAGTTGAATCTAATTTACCAGTTATAGAATTATATTGTTCTCGTTATTTAATTCACACAAACGGATGACCAAATGAGGGTGTTGGGAGAAGCGTCCATTCGGCTGGACTCCCCCGGTTCGGCGGTGCGCGGGCGTATAGAGGTGCGTCAAAGGAGCTGTCCCGGTGACGGTGGTGCTGAAATGAGCTCCAGAAGACGTGGAGATAGGGGTTACCGCTAGTCCCGTAATCAGTTTTACTGGACATCAAGTAAAAAACTAATTATTGTCCAAATAATGGCAATTATGAGGCACTGAATATGATTCAAAATGCAAAACACAGATTCCACGAATAAGAATACAAAATAAATATGTTTATTTCTAAATGCAGCGCACCATTGCTAATAGATCATTTGAAATGATTCTTAACACACCCACACACACCAAAGAAACACACACATTCTGTCCCTGATATCCCATAATAAGGCTAGGATGAATCGGGTTGACCCAAGAAAACCTCCCTACATAACTAGCTGCACCCACAGACGGTCTCCATATGAGTAGAGACAGTAAAATGTTGTTTCACACTGTTGTCAGGTGCCTAGTGACGACAGTTGTGTTGCAGTCGGGTTCTTAGTGAAGATGGTTGAGCTGGGGTCAAGTTTATAACAAGGATGGTTATGTTGTGGTCAGGTTCATGCTGAGGATGACGGTTGTCTTGCGGTCCAGTTCGTAGTAAGGACGGTTGCCTTGCGGTCAGGTTTGTAAGGAGGATGGTTGTGTTGAGGTCATGTTCGTAGGGAGCCTCTGGAGGGCTTTCATGTCACGGAGCAGTTTCAGATTGTTCTTACTGCGGTCGCCCGGACCAACTTTGACCACTCCGGCTGAGCGACCGCGAGTAGTCACTGTGGTTGTGACCCTGACCTCACCTCTGCCCCCTCGCTTCTGACCCCGCACCTCCCTACGCAACCTCTTCACCTGAGAGAGAGAGAGAGAGAAGAAGGGGAAAGAGAGAGAGAGAGAAAGAAGGGGGGAGAGGAAGAGAGAGAGGAGGGGGTGAGGGAGAGAGAGCGAGCGAGAGAGAGAGGAGGGAGAGATAAACGGAATGGGTAAAGGATATTCTTGAAAATATGGGGTTTCTGTAAGTATTTGTGTACATATCAGTGTTTTACGTTTATGTGTGCATGTCTGTGTGTGTTCACCTGTATGTTATGCATGTGTGTGGTACCTGTGTTTGGTGTTTGTGTAGCTTGCTGATCTGCTCTCCCTTCCTCTCCATCTTCCTCAGTAGGTCCTCCTGATCTCTGTGCAGCTCTCTCCTCTCACGCTCCGACACACACTCTTCAGCCTGCCGCATCAGGTCCTGCTGCTCCCTGTCACACACACACTGTCACAATTGTGCCCTCTGCTGGCGATATACGTAAACTACATAAACAAAGCCAACATAAAGAAGCCTATCTAATGGCAACAAACACCCCAACTCCACCTCATCCAACACACACACACACACACTCTTACAGGCTCATGTGTCGCAGCTCTTCCTGTAATGCCACCAACAGGTCTGCTAGCTCCTCCCCTCCAGAAGAGGAAGAGGAGGAGCCACTGTCTGAGCGCCTGTGATTGGCTGCCTGGTCCAATGGGGTGTGAGAGAGGACGCGTGCGTTGCAGAGCTGGGGCTGGTGTTGCTTCAGCAGAGAGAGGACAGACTGGACGTTGGCCCGGACCGAGTGACTGCAACCTGGAGACTAAAGAGATAAAAACAGACAGAGAGAAAGAGAGAGAGGGGAAAAGAGAAAAAGAGAGAGGGATATATAAAAAGAAGAGAACAGACAAACGTGGTAGAAAGTGGGAAATATCTATATACATTACTAGGTATGTATTTGTCTCCCTGTGTATGTGTCAGTTTGTCTATAAGATTATGTGTGTGTGTGTTCATACCGTTCCAGTCACAAATGGCACGTCCCCCAGACTAAGTCTGTAGTGAGGCTGTGTGTGTGAGGGCGACTCCACAGGTGTCTGGAAACACACACACACACACACAGTTGACTAAGTATCAATAAAATAATTGCTATGTGTCTCATCTGTTCACTGAAAAGGCAGCATACTTTAGAAACAGGTCTCTTCTCTTTGGTTCTGCTTCTGGGTGGGCGGGGAGATACAGACTGGAGCAGGATCCTATTGGCCTCCAAACCTGTCTGTATCTGAGGACAGCCAATACGAAAGCAGAACATTAGAGAATTTCCTTACTATTTTTGTTTGTGTGTATCCACCCAGTGTGTGTGTGTGTGTATCAACCTAGTGTGTGAGTGTGTGTGTGTGTGTGTATGTATGTGTGTGTGTATGTGCCTGGTTAGCTTTGTCCTGGACCAGCTTGATCTGGTGCTGCTCCTCCTGCAGCTTGATCTCCAACTCCTGGATCTTCCTCTAAGACAGAAACCTGCATCATCCTCCTCATCATGTAAGTGTGTGTGTACTTTTGTCAGTTCGGTATACGTGTGTGCATCTGTGTGGTCTTGTGTGTTGTGTTTGTGTGTGTGTACCTCTGCATGCTCCTGCGTGCCTGTCAGTCGCAAATACTCCTGCTCCAGACGCTCTAGTTTCTCCAACTGGGCATGCCCAGAACAAGAGTCATGTGACTGATAAGCTGACCTGGATGTCTCCATGGAAACCTGTAAAAGGGTCGGGTTTTTATTGTAGATGTTCACCTGTTATAGTTAGTGCTAGGCTTGGCTACACTATGCTAAACTAAGCCAGACATGTACTAATGTGTTTTTGTCGTGATACGCTAAGCTATGCTAAGATAGAAGTGTGCGAACCTGTTGTTGTAGTGATCGGCTAAACTATCCTGTGCTAAACTAAGTGAGGAGTGTGTTTGAGTGATATGCTAAGCTATACGGTGCTAAAATAAGCTACAACATGCTAAGCTAGGCACACGCTGACCTGTTGTTTGAGCAGGGTGGTCCTGTCCGACTTGGCACTGCGGACCATCCTCCTCATGTGCTCCAGCTGCTTCTCAAGCTGGCTACAGCGAGCCTCCGCTGCGGCTAGCTGGGTCACCAGGGCTGGGAGGAGAGAGGGAGACGGAGGGAAGCGGTAGGAGGAGAGGGTGGAAGAGGAGTAGTAGGTAAGGGAGGGGGCAAGTCGAGGGAGAGGGAGGGAAGGAAGGGGAGGGAGCAAAAGAGAAAGAGAGAGGGAAAAGGTGGGAAAGTAGAGGGGAAGGGAGGGAATGAAGAAAGAAAGGCAGAAACACTGTCAAATACTATCCTTTGGCACGATATATATATATAAATATATTAACATCTTTCAGACTACAGGACTCACCTTGGTTACATGCTGACTTGTCTCTGGTTTCTCTCTCTCCCACCCTCTTAGTGTGTGTGCCTGACTGAGAGTGTGTGTCTGTGTGTGTGTCAGTGTGGGTGTGTGTGTCAGCGTGTTTATGTTTGTCTGTGTGCTTGGCTATGTCAGCATGAGAGTGTGTGTCCTTGTCCCTCTGGGGCTGTGTGAGTGTGTGTCTTGCGGTGTTCTCCGGTGTGTATATGCTCTGTACTGCCCGGCCTCTCTCCTTCTCCAGGGTCCTGATCTTCTCCTGAAGGTTCCTCAAGGCAGACAAGATAGCTGAACACACACAAACACATAGTCATTTAATGGCTGACATGTTATGTTATTGCACCGTTCAATAGAGTGGAAAGAGTGCATTTGGGGGATGGAATGATGATGAGCGAGTGCGAGCGAGGGATCAGAAGGGAGGATAAGAGGAGAGATGCACAGAGGGGATAGAGTGACAGAACAGGAGGATGAATAGGATGTCACCAGAGCAGCTAAGCTTTGTAAGCATAAGGGAGTAAGGTTTCCCCTGCTGTAGCCATGGAGACCAGATACCACACCGGTAGCAAATGGAAACTGTTTGTTGGACTCCAAGACACAAACACACCACACACACACACAGGACCAGGGTTACCTTACCTTTGCTGCTGCTCTCTGGAAAAGCCTTGCTTGGTAATGTGTGTCGAGGTGTGTGTGTGTTGATAAAAGGATGGATTACAGGATAGTCCTTGTAGGATGAAAGAGACAGACTGTCGGACATCACGAACCCACCAGAGGGCGCTGTAACGTCCTGCAGTCATAGGCAAAATACTATCAGCCAGCTGTCAAGTCAAGTAATTTGACCCCGGTGTTAGGTAGATGTTATCATGCACACAATATCTGACATTTGAAGGACTCAAATATCAGTGTCTGTGTTTTCTGTTGGTTAATGCAGAAGTAAAAGGCCAAAGCTAGCTGGCTAAAGTACCAGCAGAAGTTGACAGTTCCACAACACCAGATATCGAGAGCTAACGTTGTAAGTCTAGCACTGCAGCTCTTGTTAGCTTTCTAATACCTTCCAACGTCTAGAGTCTAGCTAGTTAGCAAGCAAACTCTTTGATATTCTGACATGTCAGTTTTCACATCTATAGCCAGGCATTAGTTAAGCTATCTGGCTTGACGTACCATCTGCAGATGGAGCAGAACCTTAATGTCATTGGATTAGCACTTCCTCGCTAATATACTTTTACCTTATCCTGCACGGTGGCGGAGGTTGGTTTTGACACCGTCTTCATTGAACACTAGTCTTGTCTACCCAGCTGGCGAGCTAGTAACTTCGGTTTAATTCCAAAGCCTCATGAGTGTACGGAGCACGTACATTTATCTTTCGCTAGTCTACTATTGAAGGAGAAGCAGTGCTATGTTTGCCGCTCCGCGCCCCATGAAAAAGGGTGCACATCATTTAGACTCCGGTTCAACCCCATTTTTCTCACGTGTTTGCTTGTTTACTTTGGAGTGGTTGAAGTTCCCCGTCCGGCGTACACCAAAAGACAAATACATTTTTTTGGGATATGTAGTTTTATGTTTCCTACTTTTCAAAGAATTGAATTGGCATTTACTGATAAGAAAACTACAACTCCCCGTCAGAATTTCTCCAGTGGTTTCGGTACGTGGGGGGCGGTTCATACAAGCAAGCAGCACATTTCTCACATAACAAACGAGCGGGACGACCACTGGGCTTTTGTGAAGTGGTGGGTACTCCTCAAATGTTAACTGTAAATACATGAGGCAGACTAGGCTACTATGTTAGTGTTTACACGTGGTGCCTGTCTATTTCATAGGCAAGCATATGGGATGGGGTTGGACGTTGGTCAGGGGTAAATAGTATCAGGGGGAACGAATTACTTCTGTACGTTTGTATTATTTGCTAGAAAGTTAGCTCTAACAATCACCGTGCGGCTATGCAGTTTATGATAATTACAGTCATACTTTAATAAAGTTGCGAAAAGTTAGCTGCATTCCAAAATGCTAATCGTTTGTAATGATAGTAGGCCTGCCATTATACATTGAAATCATCATGATATCGCTCGGTATGATATGTATTGAAGGATTGAGCTATGACCTTTGACCTTACGCCTGTTTATATTTGACAAGCTACCTGCAGGTGAATCTGCACCTGTCTAGTCTGCTTGCTAAGTAGCTAGCTGTGTAGCTAGCGTCATTAATGTCGCAGGAGTAGGTAGGGCAAGGCAAGGAAGAGTAACTACACATTGAATAGTGCTAAATATCTATCGTTATTTTTTTGCTCTCTTTCATCCTCTTCCCTTTGGACCCTGTATGAAGCCTTTGGAGACGCCTCAGTCCTCCCCCTCAACATGACGTCAGAGAACACAATGTAAGTCTTCTAGAAACCATTATCATCATGTTCTCTGTCATTTATCATAGAGTAATTATTATAACGTGATCATTATCGTCATGGTTATCAGGGATGATGAGGACACCTTTAAGATCCTTATAGCCACAGACATTCACTTAGGCTACATGGAGAAAGATGCTGTACGCGCCAACGACACCTTCCAAACCCTGGACGAGATCCTGAAATGTGCCAAAACCAACCAGGTGAGTGTGTGTCTGTGTATACGAGTGCCTGTATGTGTGTGAGAGAGAGAGGGAGAGAGAGAAATAGAGAGACAGCATACAACCCTTTCGGTGAACCCTCACTCACGTTTCCTTACTCACAAACCCACCCCTCCATCTCTCCCCCTCTTCCCCCCCCCCTCTAGGTGGACTTCATCCTGCTGGGGGGGGATCTGTTTCATGAGAACAAGCCGTCTCGTCGCTGCCTCCACACCTGTATCTCCCTGCTGAGGCAGTACTGCATGGGAGACAGCCCCATCCTCTTCAACATCCTCAGCGACCAGGCGGTCAACTTCAGCAACAGCAAGTCAGTACCTGTCTGTATATCTGTCTGGCCGTCTGGCCATCTGTCTGTATCTCTGTCTCTCTTTCTGTCTGTCAAAATTCTGAGCGAGCCATATAAAAAAGATATACTAAGTTGTTTTTTGTGTGTGTGCGTGCAGGTTCCCCTGGGTCAACTATGAGGATGACAACCTTAACATCTCCATTCCTGTATTCAGTGTTCATGGTAACCATGACGACCCCACAGGGGTAAGCTCTATCGCAATGGTTTAGTACCAACAGCTGGGCATATTCACTGTGCGTGTGTGTGTAACGTGTGTCTCTGTATTCCAGGCTGACGGCCTATGTGCGCTGGATTTGCTTAGCTCTGCTGGACTTGTCAATCACTTCGGCCGCAGCCAATCGGTGGAGAAGATTGAGATAAGTCCAGTCCTTCTCCAAAAAGGCAGCACAAAACTAGCTTTGTACGGCATTGGTGAGTGTGTGTGTGTGTTTGATTGCGTGTTACAAGGTGTAAAAACACAACTTCCTTTGTCAGAGGAAGTGATGCGTTTGTGTTCCCTGTGTAAAGGTTCCATCCCTGACGAGCGCTTGTACAGGATGTTTGTCAACAACCAGGTGACCATGCTCCGGCCCAAAGAGGACCAGGACAAATGGTTCAACCTCTTTACCATCCACCAGAACAGGTGTGTGTGTGTGTGTGTGTTAAGAGAGTTTTTGTTGAAATGTAACCACAAAATACGATTAAAGTTTAAATATGTGTGTATGCATCTGCTTGCTTGTGTGTGTGTATCTGCGTGTGTGTGTGTACCTGTGTATCTGTGTGTGTTTTCTCCAGGAGTAAGCACGGGGCCACTAACTACATCCCGGAGCAGTTCCTGGATGACTTCCTGGACCTGGTGGTGTGGGGGCACGAGCACGAGTGTCTGATCGAGCCGTCCAGGAACGAGCAGCAGCTGTTCTATGTCACGCAGCCCGGCAGCTCCGTGGTCACCTCCCTCTCTCCCGGGGAGGCCGTCAAGAAGTACGCTCTCACACACACACGCATCAGAACCACACACGTATACTGTGAACACGCACACATTTATACACACACACGCATCCAAACCACACACACGTATTCATCCACGGACCCACACACACACACGTGGATATGCATGCATATCCTTGTATTTATACATGTACAGATGCATACAATACCAGTCAAAATGTGTAAACGTACTGTAGTTATTCGTGTGTGTGTGCGTGTGTGCAGGCACATCGGCCTGCTGAGAGTGAAGGGCCGTAAGATGAACCTCCAGAAGATCCCCCTGCAGACAGTCCGACAGTTCTTCATCCAGGACCTGGAGCTGGCAGATCACCCTGACCTCTTCACCCCGGACACGCCCCAGGTCACCAAGCGCGTGGAGAACTTCTGCTGCAGCAAGGTGACGCACATTGACACATACACACACTCTCATACACACACTCACTAACGCACAAACATGCAAAATCACTCACACACACACACAGTCTCCATCTTATCCTAATTTACATGTGAGCAGCAGCTAAGGTAATGTGTAACTTGCTGAGGCTGACCCTGTGACTGAATTGTGTGTCTGTGTGTGCGTGTGTGTGTGTCTGTGTGTGTGCGTGTCTGTGTGTGTGTGTGTGTCTGTGTGTGCGTGTCTGTGTGTGTGTGTGTCTGTGTGTGCGTGTGTGTGTGTCAGGTTGAAGAGATGTTGGAGGAAGCAGAGCGAGACAGGATGGGGAGCCCCCTCACCCCAGAGAAACCGCTCATACGACTCAGGGTGAGACACACACACACACCCACATGCGCACACACGCACACACCTGCCCCTGCTCCAGTACACAGGCTCCTCTCTCCCCAGGTGGACTATTCAGGGGGTTTTGAGACCTTCAACGCCAACCGCTTCAGTCAGAAGTTTGTGGACCGCGTGGCCAACCCCAAAGACATCATCCACTTCCTCCGACAACGAGAGAAGAAGGACAACGCCAAAGGTCCGCACACACACACACACACCGCTTATAAACACTTGTTTACAGTCTGTATAGACGCACACAACACAAAGATACATAGGACTCACCATTCATACAAACCACACATTTACTTAAACTCGTGTGTATATGTGTGTGTGTGTCTGTGTGTGTACAGGAGATGATCAGATTGACTTTAAGCAGGTGTTTGCCAGAACGTCTGTAGATGGTCTGAGAGTGGAAGATCTGGTGAAAGAGTACTTCCAGACAGCCGAGAGGGTACACACACTCACACACACGTAGCACACACACACCTGCTTAGCTTTTGGCACATTTAGAGATTGTGTGCGTGTGTGCAGACGGTGCAGCTGTCCCTGCTGACGGCGCAGAGCATGGGGAAGGCGGTGCAGGAGTTTGTAGACAAGGAGGAGAAGGACGCCATCGAGGAGCTGGTCTCCTACCAGCTGGAGAAGACCCAGCAGCACCTGAAGACCCGAGGACTGATCTCCCAGGAGGACATGGACTCAGAGGTGAGGACTGATCTCCCAGGAGGACATGGACTCAGAGGTGAGGGCTGACCTCCCAAGAGGACATGGACTCAGAGGTGGGCGGGGGCTGGGGGGAGTCGGGACTGAGGAGGGAAGGGAGGGCGTTGAGAGATGGAGGGAAGGAGAGATGAAGGAGAGTTGGAAGGGAGGAGAGAAAGGGTGAAGGAGAGAGAGATGGAGGAGAGATGGAGGAGAGATGGAGGAGAGAAGGAGAGAAGGAGGAGAGAAGGAGGAGAGAAGGAGGAGAGAAGGAGGAGACATGACCGGTCTTGTCCTCTTCAGATCCAGCGCTTCAGAGACTCCAAGAAGAACACTGCTGAGGAGGAGGAGGAGGTCAGAGAGGTGAGACTCGCACACACACACACACACACACACACATTCCCGCTCACACACACACACGCACACACACACGCTCACACACACACCGACACTCTCAGTCATGCGCCCATACAATGGCACGCATACCCAACCAGACTCAATTCTAAACATGCACGAACAGCACCTGTACACAGACACCCAGATCCTGATCTGTCTCCCCTCCAGGCCCTCAGCAGAGCCAAAGCTCACCGTCTGGAACGAGGCGACAACGACCGAGACCCGGACCTATCAGACGCGCCCGACGACCTTACCATGGATTCTGATGAGGACTTAGCCCCTCCCCCTCCAGCACGCGGCCGAGGAAGGGGGACCAAGGGGAGGGGGGTCGGCCGGGGGAGAGGGAGGGGTGAGTTGCCATGGCAAACGAGTTTGTTCGTTAGGTGGCGTGTGTGTTTTTGCTGTGTGATGGTGTGTTAACTGTATGTGAGTTTACCGGCCCAAAAATGAGTGTGTGTGTGCAGGCGCAGCTGCGGCTGAACCAAAGCCAGCAGGACGAGGTCGTTCCCAGAAGGCTGTGGGGGGGAGCCCCAGCCAGAGCAGGAGCATCATGGAGGGTGAGTCAGTGTTCCACCTCGCTACAGCGGACCAGAGTTTGGTGTGTCGTACTGTTTAGTTCACACGCATCTCTCCATTTCCTCTCTTTCCATCCCTCCCTCTCTCCCACCCACCCTCTCTCCATCCTACCCTCTCTCCCACCCTCCCACCCTCCCTCCATCCCTCTCTCCCACCCACCCTCTCTCCCTCCATCCCTCTCTCCATCCTACCCTCTCTACCACCCACCCTCTCTCCCTCCATCCCTCTCTCCATCCCTCCCTCTCTCCCTCCATCTCTCTCTGCAGCCTTCCGAGCTCCATCGAGTAGAGCTGCCAGAGCATCGACCACAGCCAAGTCCTACACAGATGATGTTCGTCTAAACACAGACACACACTCACCAGATCTGACCCTCACTTTTGTGATCAGTGCGACAGCCTAAGGACAGGTTCTCTCGTTCCGCTGCATCCATCCATCTCTCCTCCTTCATCTCTTCTTGTTTCTCTTTAGATTGAGGATGATGATGATGAAGACGATGTGTCCTTTGTGAATAAAGCCCGACCAACTCAGAGGTAAGGTGTGTGTGTCTGTGTGTGTTAGCATGTTGTATGGGTTTCATTATGGTTCAGTATTTCTTTTCAATGTTTAAATAAGCATTTAGGAGCCAGATGTTTCTCTCTTTCCATCACCTATATTCTCACTCTCTTTCCATTTCTGTTTCTTCTCCCTCTCGCTTTGTCTTTCTCTCCCTTTCATTCTTTCTGTCTCTTTATTTCTCTCCCTGTCCCCCCCCCCCTCTCTCCCTCTACAGGGAAGTCTCCTCAGTGTCCAGTAAGAGGAGCACTCCGAGCCAGAGCCAGTCTAACAGGGGTGTGATGTTTGATGACGATGGCGATGAGGTAAGATTACGATGTGTGTGTGCGTGTGTGTGTGTGTTCCATGTGTGTGTCATTTAACATCTCTGTCACTCTGTCTCCTTCTCCCAGGAGGAGTTTGACCCGTTCAAAGGCTCCAGCCGGCGTAGACAGAGATAGCCGGAAACCCGACCAAGCTGTGCACTGCCCCACTGCTTTTGTCTGATTAGTCGATGAGTTGTGATTGTATGGGTCCGATTGGCTAGCTTTTCAATCATGACATGTTTTGATGGATGTTGATGAGGTCATCACCCACATCTTAATCCCTTCAGAGCTTTCTGCTGATATCAAGAGAATGGAGAGGAATGATCTGAGGCAGCTAGCCAGGAAGGGTAATATACATGCAATACAAGACCTGGCCATGTTATGTTATGGAGCTAGGAAATAGGAGATAAGTGTTGTTTATATATGGGACCTAAAGTTTGACTCCATGCATTCACTGTCCTTGGTCACATGGGCTTTTGCTGCCCAACATTCAGACTGCTCATTGGCTCCCCCTGGCCTGTTCAGTTACACTTGTCAGTTCCTAGTTATGTTATTGGCCAGTGTGTACTGTTTGCCATGACAGCCAAGTTCTCTCAAGGAAACGAAAATAAAGAGTTCCAGTTTCTACAAACCTACCTTGTGTTTTAGTATTTTGGATGGATATGTATGAGATGAGACGGCAGCAGATTCCGGCCAGGCCAGTCGAAGCAAGGCATTTATGTCACATTATTGTCATTTGTATGTAAGCTCATATAGTACAGAAACAATAGCACCAATCAATTATTTACATTCAAACAGCTTACACAGGCAACCACCAAGTATACAATATATACAAAAATACAATCAATCATTTTCTCTTCACAATTACACTCAATGGACCAGCAAAACTGTGAGGTCCAGATCCAGAACAGGCTGAAAACTCGAGGTGGCACAAAACCTGGACTGGAGTGGCTTCAGCTGATGGGACTGGCAGGGTTGTGGATCGACAGTCGGTCGGTCTAGACAGCTGTGTCTAGACAGCTGATCACAGGACTGGTCACTGTTTGTTAGCTGAGCCAGCTCAGCGGTGTGGTCCAGTATGGTACAGGATGTGTACTATATACGGCTCTGTCATCCTGTTTTGGGGAAACTGGTGACTTGGCCACTTAACAACTCATTCAAGTTAAATGAATCAAACGGGGAATACATTTGCACTCCCAAGATCAGGTAGGATGGCTGGTTTCTCTCAAAAATATCTACAATACACCACTCGTTCCTTGATGTGTGAGTGCAATCAACAGTATACAGTACAAATGTCCCTCATCAATCACCCCAAATGGAAAGAAACGGTCAAATTGCACATGTAAAAGTAAACGCTGTTCACCTCCTGTTACAAACAGTATACCCAGTATACTCCGTAATCCCTAATACCAGGTGTGTCAGTGTGTGTGTCTGTGTTATGACCATATGGTCCCCTGAGACGGCACCTAAAACTACATGGAATGAACCAATGAGAGCGAGTGTTTTGTATTTGTGTGTTTTCTGAAGACTTCTTTCTTTTGTCTTCTCAGTGCTCCTCACTCTTCATTTTTCTCTCATTCTCTCTTTCTCTCACACACTCACAAACAATCTCTCTCTGAGACACACGCGCCCAGTGCAGTAGTAGTAGATCATGGTGTGGAACTTCAAGGGTTTGCCTATAAAAACAAAACCGTTATTGTCAACAACAAAATAGTGTTGGTCAAAGCTGAATGACAACAACATTTCAAGTATATTGTTACATGTCATGTATATATTGTTTGATCATGTGAATGCAAAACACGTTGACACACACACAGCACTGACTGCACACACACACACAGCTCCACTCACCTCCATGACAGTGTGTATCCAGTTGAGCATCTCATCCACGTTCGAGTACACGCCTGGACGGCCCGCCCTCGCACAGCCAACCCCCCAGCTGATCACGCCCACCAGCTGCCAGCGCCCCGACAGGTAGACCAGGGGGCCGCCACTGTCGCCCTGCAGACGCAGCACCAGGGTCACAGGTCAACAGGGTCAGATACTTCCTGGTATGGGCTGTGGTCTTTAATGGTTCAGGAACTTCCTGTTGCCCGTGTGTGTGTGTGTGTGTGGGGGGGGGGGGGTCCTCTTACCTGACAGGCGTCGACCTTGCCCTCCTGGTAGCCGGCGCAAAGCATCCTGGGAGTGATGGCAGGGCCATAGACGCTGGAACTGGAGCACTGAGACGCGGAGATGAGGGGGACGTTGGCCTTCTGGAGCACTGGAGATACCTTCCCTGGAGGGAGGAGATGAACAGAAGAAAGATGATGATGAGGATGGTGATGATGGTGATGATGGTGATGATGGTGATGGTGATGATGGTGATGGTGATGAGGCAGAGGGGGTTGCTCACCTTTCTCCTCCAGGTATCCCCAGCCTGTCACCACCATGGAGGCTTCAGCAGGGAGGTACAGATCCTTGGGGGGCAGACACACTGGCAGACGTGACCCTGGGACACACACACACACGTGTTACATATGATTGTCATGGGGTTTCACAAATAAACTTTAATTCTACATATTCATAAACACACGAGGATGAATACAATGGTACATCTTTATCAGTATACATCTTTAGTGCTAACTCAGTCATTTGGAAATGTATACCTGTCCCCCACTTACAGTCAAGCACAGGAGTCATTTTCTTTGAAAGAATTAGCTTCCCACCATTAAACGAGGTTCATAGAAACATGTCCTGTTATATACTGTGACCACTAGAGGTCAGTATACATTAAAGTTCAACTTCATCTCACAACAAGGAAGACTGTTGCTATGGGAACCTTCTACAGTGAGAAAGCGTGTGTTGCTATGGGAGCCTTCGACAGTGATGAGGAGCACGTCGCTATGGTTACCTCCCACGGCGATGGGGCTGCTGAGCCTCATCATGGCCAGGTCGTAGTCGTTGGCAGCGGGGCGGAACTCTCCGTTCAGGATGATCCTGTCCACACTGGAGCCTCCCAGAGTCCCCATGTAGGTCCTCCCGGATACCACCCTCCACCTGCTCACCTCCTTCTTACTCCTGCAGGGGGGAGGAGAATAGGGAAGGGAGGGGGAGGGGGGAGGAGGTGGGGTGGGGGAAGGATGAAGTGAAGTTAACAGAGAAAACGTCATTCTTTTGTGGAATGTCTTGTGTGTGCGAGCATGTCTGTGTCTACCTATGTGTGTGTGACATGTCTGCCTCTGTGTGTGTGTCTGTCTGGGCATATGAATATGTGTATGTCAACCCCTGTGTGTGTGTGTGTGTGTGTGGCTGTATGTGTGTGTGTGACTACTAACCCAGAGAAGCAGTGTGCTGCCGTGACGACCCAGTTAGGTGACACCAGCGAGCCTCCACAGGAGTGCTGTCCGTTCTGCTGCAGGCTGACCTGCCAGGGCCAGTTCTCTATGACGGCGTCAGAACCCCCCACAATACGCTCCTGGATCCCCACATGCCCACAGTCTGACACACACACACACATACGCACACACACACACGCACATACACACATACGTGCATACACACACCAAAAAGACAAAAATAATGTCAACTAAAAGTCACATTGAGCACATTTATCACAATACGCAACCTAAAAATTAACATTGAAAGTAAGAGGAATTTGAGCAACATCTCTGGGCGCTAAACATTCCGGGGCTTAGTGACTGTCAGGAGGACATGTCGTCCTGGCTGCCTCATGCTGTCTGACTGCCTGGGAACGGAGGGAGTCTTCAGGTCTGTTAGCTGTACATGTGTGGGCCTGCTACTGGTATGTTGACAGGTGTCAACCTGCCTAACAGGTCCTGAGAGGGACAGGGAGTCAGAGCAGGCGTGCTGGCACTTGTGTTTTTCCATGTTGATGTGGTGACCACTCTCAAACGTTCTCTGGTGTGAAAACGCCTTTCACAATGACTGGTGGAGGGAGGAGCGAGCGAGGGTGTGTGTGTGTGTGTGCCATCTGAGAGACCAGGCTTACCTGAGCAAGTTAAGGAGATCACAGATCCTGAGGGGCACACTTTGCTGTCAACACACAGAACACAGTATTAACACACACACACACACTCATGTTCAGTCACACTGGTTGTTTCCAGTCTCCTGAAAATATTACAATGTACATTACCTTTATTTATGGAAATAAAGAGGAAGATAAAAGTGTGTGTGTGTAAATGAGAGATAAGTACAAAAACAAACAGAGAGGTTGGGCACAGAGTTGTTTAACCAGGGAAGGTCAGGGAAGGGAAGGCCTATGGCACTCAGCCAAACCACCATAAGGACATGATAGGAGTAATATTAATCTTCTTTATTTTATTTTAGCTGACCTTTGTAACATTAGACCATGCTATGATGTAGTGTAGCACTGTTATCAGCTAACCATGTGACCAGCCTTCTCCTCCTGTAAGGCAGGAACACTCTGGACAAGAGCACAGCTGGGTTCAAAACTGCTTGAGAACTGAATTGATCAACTGAGCCCCGTTGCAGAGGTTGAAGGCCTACGGATAGAGGCTGGAGGCCCAGAGATGGAGGTTGTAGTCCCTGGCTGGAGGTTCCTTTACAGAGGCCTAAAAGACTCCCTGCTGCTTACCGTTGGGTGACAGACAGGTTTATGGGCGTGGTCTTGGACGCGGCGATGACGGATGAAAAGACTCCGATCTTGATGGCCGAGGAGAGGGTTCTCACCTGGACGGGACGGCTGCTGGGGGTACTGGGGGGTGGGGGGGGGGACGGGGGGGGGGACAGGAAGGAGAGACAGCATAGTTAAAAAATGGTCCCGATGAATCAAACTTGCTTTGAACCTAGGTGGAATAAACTGAACATTCTACTATATGTAACCACACATGGCTTTGGAATAGCCTGAATGGAAGCCATCTTGGCTGTCACTTCCAGGAACTCTTTATGCTGAGGTCACTGAGGTAAACACCTTTGTGTTCAGTCACCTCAACACTAGTCCATATAGTTCCATTATGAAGGGAGGTAGAGAGGGGGAGAAGTATGGAGAGAACAAGAGAGAGTGACAAAAGGAGAAAGAAAGAGAGAGGGAGTGTGTGTGTGTGTGTGTGTGTGTGAGAGATAAGTCTCTTATTCAGAACTCACTGTGTGTATCCCAGCTGTTTACAGGCTGTGTCTGTGTGCTGTTGGGTCCAGTCATCACTACACACAGTCATCCAGCCTGGCCCAGAACTGTAGACCTGCAGCACACTGCTGTTGCCCAGGAGACGCACTAGAGGAGGGTGGGGAGATTGTTGAACACATATACATATCTATATCTATCTATATCTATGTCTATGTATGTGTTCATGGCGTCTCTCTGTGTCTCAGTGTTTGTACAGTGATGTCTCAGGGCTTGTGTGTGTTCAAGTGTGTGTACGTGTGTACGTGTGTGGATGTGTGTGTGTATTACCTGGAAAGGTGGTGTTGACTGTGAGACTGGACACGCAGGTTTTCTCATCCTCTCCCGCTGAACAGTCCTCCTTGCCGTCACAAGCCTGGTCTAAAGGGATGAACTTCACTGAGCCCGAGCAGAAGAAGTACCTGCTGTCGATCAGCTGCTTGACTGGGGGAGGAGAGGAGAGAGGAGGAGAGGGGAGAGGGGAGAGGGGAGAGGGGAGAGGGGAGAGGGGAGAGGGGAGAGGGGAGAGGGGAGGAGAGGAAAGAGGAGTGGAGAAATCCCTTAGAGTTCTAGGTTGTTTTCTTGAACTACAAACTAAGTATACAACTGTCCTATAGTATTCTCGCTGTAGTATACAACTGTTCCCTAGTATTCTTAATGAAGTGTACAACTATCCCCTAGTGCAGTGGTCCGCAGGGACGACTCCTGCTTCAACATTCCTAATTCAAACGAATGGGCCATTGACAAGTCATGCAAAACCCTGATAATGACCCATCCATTTGAATCAGGTATATCAGGTGTGTTGGAGCAGGGAAACATCTAAAACAAGTAGAACAGTGGGCCCTCAGGACCAGGGTTGAAGACCACTGCCCCAGCGTACTAACTGAAGTATACAACAGTTCCCTTAGTGTACTTACTGAAGAAAATAGCTGTGGCCAGTATTCCCAGTACCACCAGTACAGTGAGGACCGTGAACAGAACCCTCTTGCTCTTTGAGCCCTCCTTCTGGGGATTCTGGGGTTTCGGTGGGACCGTCATGGACTTTCTGCGTCTGCCGGGCCTGGGGACGACTGGGGGAGGCGTGGGGGATGGAGGGACAGGGAAGGGAGGATTTGGAGGGAATGGGAGGTGGAGGGAGATGGTGATAGAATGGAAGGGGAGGGGAGGGGGGAGTGGAGAAGGGAGGTGAAATGACGGAGGGAGGGATGAATGTAGGAGAAATTGCGGGAGAGAAAAAAGAGGAACCTCTTACTTCATGTAAGCGTGGGAAATTTGGACTTCACAAAGACACACTCAGACATTATAGCATTATAATAATTTTAGGTAAGCATCACCTACCTGGTTCAGTAGGATGCAGGGGTCTAGTACTCTCTAATACTGCAATGGTTGTAGCAGTCTGGATGTAGGGGAGAGAGAGAGAGAGAGAGAGACCAAGGGAAAGACACAGATAGAGAGAAAAAATATTTTTAGCATTATGATAATTAACATTAGTTTTAATTTGATGGCAAGCCTGCACATTCTCATAATACCTCCAGTCACACTGTTATAGGACAGACCAGAGGGAAACTGCAAGTCATGCGACCTCCTCTGCATTTGATGGCCTCATGGCCGTCATTACAGATCAACAAATGATACTCCTGTCAGCACAATAACAAGTGTTGTATACTGTACATCAGGCATTCACACACAGAACCCCCCCCCCCCACACACACACACACACACACACACCTAAAGTACAGTGATCTCGTCAATCTCACCATCACGATAATAATATAATCAAATTCATCACCATGCTGTTCACTGGATGGACAGAAAAACAGATGGCCACTCTCTTTCTACACACACACACACACACACACACACACACACACACACACACACACACACACACACACACACACACACACACAAACACACACACCACATGTCCTCAAGGTTTCAGTTACAATAAACTGTTGGCCAAATGGTAAGCAGCCAAAAAAAGGAGTTAACGAACACACACACACACATATTCACATACACACACACGCCCTAACCTGCTAAAGTACTTCAGTTAATTTTGACTGTACAATTTTTACATTGATTCTGCAAATGTGGAAGTGCTTTGAATATAATTTGCATAAGTACTTCTGTTATTCTGTTCTGTTTCTGTCTCGTGATGATGTTCAACAGAGAGTAACACACACACACATACACACATACACACACATACACACACACACGGGGAGGGATTGGAATGTGGATGGACAGGTTCTCTGACTGAGCTGCTGTTTTGGATAAGGAGAGTGTGTGTGAGAGGGATTGAGAGAGAGAGAGAGAGAGAGAGAGAGGGAGAGAGAGAGAGAGAGAGAGAGAGAGAGAGAGAGAGAGATGGAGAGATAGAGAGAGAGAGAGAGAGAGAGAGAGAGAGAGAGGGAGATTGCAGGAAAAGATAGGAAGAAAAAGAGAGGGAGAGAGAGAGAGAGAGAGAGAGAGAGAGAGAGAGAGAGGGAGATTGCAGGAAAAGATAGGAAGAAAAGAGAGGGAGAGAGAGAGAGAGAGAGAGGGAGGGAGGGAGGGAGGGAGGGAGGGAGAGATAGAGAGAGAGAGAGAGAGAGAGAGAGAGAGAGAGAGAGAGAGAGGGAGAGAGAGGTCTGACAGGACTGCCATTCAGCTCTTTCCACCAAACTGCCTCTACTGTTCTGCCTCCACCATACAGCCTCCAGTATACTGTACCTACAGTAGCAGCACTCTCTATAACACGTATCAGGGTAAGAGGAGGAGGGAGAAGAGGAGAAAGATCACAAAGCCGTTGCCCTGGTCAACACACATAGCATCTATGCTCTGACACAAAGGAAGGACTCACAAAGTGTCTGCTTGTGTAACGTAAGAACAGACAATCATATTGTGTTCCGTCTAAAACCCTGTATGGTTCCATATTAAGCTTACTTATGATCCGATCTATTTCTCTGTTAGATAAATGCGTTTATTGAACGGTAAGGTGATTCTGAAAACCTTTTAAACTCTGATGTATTTGAGATTGTTGAATGAGGAAATCGAATCGTTTTTGTGTCTGTTTAGTGTGGTTACATTGGGTGGATCCAAAAAGTCAAGACTCTCTACACAAGGCCAAACACAGGGGATGAGATTTGCATGATGATCGAAACTGCATTTGAATATGGGTTTGAGTACTGGGAGAAAAAGACACACACACACTCAGCATACAGCAGTGTGTTGAGGAACAAGCTTACATACAAACAACAAACAAGAACAGGAACAAAGAATGCGGACCTAGGGGAGGAGTGCAGCAAAGGGCTCAGGCCTCCAGAATGACAGAACTCCCTAAATACCTGCTCTGCCTCCTCAAACCAGTCATGACGCCAGCTGACATAAGACAAAGCAAAACTAGATATCCACACAGAAAAATCGTTGCTCAAAAAAACGTTGCGGGTGAAAGTTTGGTTTAAAAATGACATTGATACCCACGTCAAAGTATTTTCACCAACCGCAGTTATATCATACCTCGTGTCAGTTAACGCTAAGCACTTAGGTGTGGCCAGGTTCATCATCTATTGATCCCATGATTGTTGTTTATACTGGAGTTTTATACGGGCTGTTTGTTAATCTCATGTTCCCATGATGGCAGTTGGTTGTGGAGTTTGTCCCCCAGTAAAGCATGTTGGCAGGAGTACTGCCAGGACAAGGAGCAGTGTTTGAAATGAAGGGTTGGGGGCTGAGATGGGCCCAGATCCCCTATAAGAGGTAAGAGACCCCCCATAAGAGAGAAAAATGTGCACTTGGGGGTTCCCGGGCTGTGATACCCATCAAACATCCACCATGGGACAGTCTTACAGACCTTACTTTTAAATGTTGACTTGAAATGCACTGATACTACACCCACATGCTAGTTCGGGAATAATGCTAACAATTTTGGAGTTAGTTACCTTGTGCGCCAGTTAGTTACAACCACTTAGGCTACTTAGCCAGCTAGTAATTTATGTTAGCTATAGTTTGTTGAAACTTTATCAGGTTACCACATACTAACACAGAAAGTTAGTAGGAAAGTACAGTAGCAGTTAGCTTGTTAGTAAGTAAGCTAGTTAGCTTCCATTTGAATATTTGCAGTTTGGCACAGTTTTCCCACAGTCTGGCCAGGGTGAAGGCGGTGCCAAGTGTGTACAGTAGTGTGATCCGGGAGCACAACTGGGTCACTCAGGGACTGGTTCTGCAGAGAGAATCTGGGGCATGAGAATGATGGGTCTTTGTCTGCCAAGATCTTTCTTTCTCTCTTTTTGTGTGTATGTGTTCTGCAACCATGTTGAATAAGATGAGAAAATCGAACTAATTATTTGGAGCATGTGACATTTCAAAATGCCCACGCCCATGCCTATACCTACACACATACTGGATACTAAACACACACACAAACGTACACCTTCAGACTTCTCCACACAGCTGCGACTTACAGTTAGTACAGAGACATTCCCCAGGAGGGAAGTAGGGTGAAGTGCCTTTCTCAAGGACACAACTTCATTTGCATGGCCAGGAATCGAACCGACAACCTTCAGATTAATAGCCCGATTCCCTAACCGCTCACCCAATGACTGTGCATTATAACTAGTTACAAGGGCCGGGTTTCCCAGATTCGTTAAGAAGCTCTTAACGCTAAGAGCTTCTTAACGAATCTGGGAAACCCGGCCCAGGTCTGTTCACACAGTGTGTGATTATACTTTAAGTACCATGTCACATAACGTTTTAAATGTTATTTTACAACATGAAATATCACATAGGGCTTCTTTGTTTCTTGCAGTCCAAACCTGACATCTTACCTCACCTGTGTCTTTTCTAAACCCTAATGTGTGACAGTTCGCAGTGTGAGCTGGCGGTTGTTCCTAAGCGGAAGTTTCACTCACCCTCATGGTGCTCCTCTGCAGGCCCAGAAACACCTCCTTTGATGGGGAATGGGAACAAGCAAGGTCCCCTTCTCTCTCTTTTAGTGGAACTCCCAAGATGACTTCTTCACCTTCCACCAAAGCTCTGTCTTTCTAAAAAGTTCTCCTTCCCCCTCTCTCTCTCTCTCTCTCTCTCTCTCTCTCTCTCTCTCTCTCTCTCTCTCTCTCTCTCTCTCTCCCTCTCTCCCTCTCTCTCTTTCTCTTTACAATATTTGTTCCCCTTCCTTTCCCCAGTTCTTTGTTTCTAACTCCAAAGCTTTGTAACTGGACCTGTCTTGCGGGCTGCCAAACTTGCCTGACTGCAAAGTCCCGCGGCTCTAATCAGAGGAGTTGTCGGCGTATATTGATGTGTTTCCACGCTACACAGCTCCTCTGGGATTTGTGGTAAATGACCCTGCTGCCAACAAACAAAACTCAGCCACTTCTGGTAACTGGACACCTTTATGCCCTCCTCTTTCTCTTTACCTGTGGGTGCCTCCCTCCTCTTCTCTCCTCCCACTCACTCCCGCTGTCCAAAGCTGGTAAATAGTTAGGTTGTGTGTTTTGTTTTAAATCTTTCTTTTCTCTTTGTCTGTCTCTCATTCTCTTCTTTCTTCACTAATCCTCCTTTTTCTATTTTTCTGTGTTGTACTTTTACATCTTGCACGCTTTATCCAACTTCAACGTTATGTAGCCAAAACATTCAGTCAGTTAAAAAGACACCAATTGTGTGCATGTGTGTGTCTTTGTGTGTGTATGCATGTGCGTGTGTGTGTTTATGTGTGTGTGTGTTTGCACTAAAACCCTCAGGGCAGGGTGTGCTTGACTCTCTTGATTGTCTTGTTATGACTGTCATTAGGAAAACACGACAAATTAGTATCACTGCCTACTGACTCAGACAATCACGCGTCACGTGATTTAGCGTCAACTTCTCAACCCAAATGGTGTCAAGAGTTTCGTAAATACCATGGGACGTCACCCTCATCAACTCTGAACAGGCAACAAGATATTCCTGACACAGAACACTGCCCCATCTCCCTCTCTGTGTCACTGTGTCCACTCTGTTACACATTCCCACAAACACCTGCCAGCCCTCCTTCCCTCTCCTTCCCGGCCTCTTCAACTCCACCTGGATTATGGTAACCCACATGGGCGAGGTGCCAGCAGACGTAGTCGTGTTCCCGAGGGGCCGAACCTGACACCCCTCCAGACCCCTGCTGACACTTCTCCTATATGCTTCCTTCCCAGTCGAACCACCAGGACGGCGATATGTCACTGATAACTGTTTGACGTCAGCTAACATCTCTGCTGAACGTCAGTTACCGACAAGGCTCCACAGCCATGCCCTACTTTCTAGTTTCCAGTTAAGTGTAGGATAGCTAGTCCTATAGGGAATCTGTGACACATTTACCCATTGAAAACCCACCATCAGTCTTGAATAGAATGATAAAAGCTCTCTGACACAGATCTCATTCAAAGATAAGGAGAGACAGAAACAAAGGGAAAGTGAGAAATAGAGAGAGATATGGAGATAGACAGATTTGGACAGATTTGGCGAAAGAGAGTGTGAGAGAGAAATAAATGGAGATAAAATGAGAAAGAGAGATAGGGAAAAAAGAGAGAAAGCAAACCAGGAGAAAGAGTCTGCTCCTCTCTTCTAAGCAGCAGTTGATTATAAATGTGCAACCCGGACTGTTTGAAGTCTTGACCTTTTGAACCCTGACCCCCTGCTCAGCCACCCTTCAGGTATGGAAGAATGGATATTGGGGCAGGACACACCCCCCTATCTTCTTTGTCAATTTCATGTATTGATTGATTATCGGCCTCAGAGTCCAATACACAGTTTCCAGGAGACTGGAGCAGGGGTGATTAGTGGTCAAGAATTCTGCACGCAGAGATCAAGCTACTGTCAGAGATGGAGCTTCTGTAGTGTACATCATTAAGTGTTGTCAGTTCACTCCAGACACCCTACAGTATACTGAGTTACACAGGTAAAACATTTACAGATTTGTACTGTTGAACCCGGAAACTTGCTAATACATGAGTATTTGTATGGAGTTTCTCTTTGTATGGAGTTCTTGTTTGGAAGACCACACGTATAATGCCAAGATACTGGTTGGTTTCAACAAAGCAGAACATGATTACCGATTACAATTGGGCACAGAAATACAAGATCTGCACACATGCATTTGAACTGCATTTTACTAATTACACAAACATCACCAGAAGGCACAGAAGGTTGATTTTTCATTTTTTCCCAGACATGACTAAAAAGTTCTACACTTACTGCACATGTGGTGGTAGGATGTTCCTGGTTGGTGTCCATTGGTTGTCTCAGGACTTGTCTGGTAGTCTGGGGCTGGTGGTAGGAGCTAGAGGTGGAAAGGGTGACCAGACAGAGGTATGTGCTCCACCTAGAAGTCCTGAAGTATTCAGTTGGCCCGGTCTGAAGACAGAAACCGACAATCTCTTACTTGACACAACGGGAATGTTTTACTAGTAATGTTTACACACTCCAAAGCAGTTTTATTGCCACTTTACAACCCTCCTCCCTTTTCCCCTCTCTCCTCCCTCTTTCCCATTCCCCATCTCTCCTCCCTTTGCCCCTCTCTCCTCCCTCTTTCCCATTCCCCATCTCTCCTCCGTCTTTCCCCCTCTCTTCCTCTTTCCCATTCCCCATCTCTCCTCCCTTTTTCCCTCTCTCCTCCCTCTTTCCCATTCCCCATCTCTCCTCCCTCTTTCCCCTCTCTCCTCCCTCTTTCCCATTCCCCATCTCTCCTCCCTCTTTCCCCTCTCTCCTCCCTCTTTCCCATTCCCCATTTCTCCTCCCTTTTTTCCCTCTCTCCTCCCTCTTTCCCATTCCCCATCTCTCCTCCCTCTTTCCCCTCTCTTCCTCTCTGTCTGTTTGAGGTGTTGCTCAAGCAGCCGACAGCCGTTCAAACAGAGCAATGACCGTAATGACACCACCTCACTGACACACACACACGCATACGCACACACACACACACACACACACGCAACATGGGAGTCAGATGGCTGAGCGGTGAGGGAGTCGGGCTAGTAATCTGAAGGTTGCCAGTTCGATTCCAAGCCGTGCCAAATGACGTTGTGTCCTTGGGCAAGGCACTTCACCCTACTTGCTTCGGGGGAATGTCCCTGTACTTACTGTAAGTCGCTCTGGACAAGAGCGTCTGCTAAATGACTAAATGTAAATGTAAACACGGGGAGTCAGATGGCTGAGAGGTTAGGGAATCAGGCTATTAATCAGAAGGTTGCCGTTTCGATTCCTTGCCATGCAAATGACGTTGTGTCCTTGGGCAAGGCACTTCACCCTACTTGCTTCGGGGGGGAATGTCCCTGTACTTACTGTAAGTCGCTCTGGATAAGAGTGTCTGCTAAATGACAATGTAAATGTAACACAACACCACCACTGCCAGCACATGCCCACTCAACCACTGTGTGTGTGTCTCAGTCATCTCAGGTGAAAGATTACTGTAACATATCCTGCCTGTGTCTCAGTTTGATCCATCTCAAATCGTTCTGTAACAATGCAGCTGGGAGTGGTGCTGCATTTCAGGATTCTGATCAGAAGTGCACTTATGTCACATAAAACAGGTAAACTCCCCGCCCAAAATACACTGAAAGCTCAACACCAGAAAAACAAAACATGACCAACCCATAAGTTGTGATGAGTTGGTCTCGGTGGTGACTAACATGTTGGCTCTGCCTGGCTCAGAAGAATCCTTTTTCTTCCCATCTACCTGCTAACAACGTTCTCCATTGTGTCAAGCTTTCATCACCAATGTGATGTTGTCATTCACACCATGAATCACACCAGCAGATTTCCTGGAGTGATGCACCAGCCACAGGCACTTTCCTGGCACCCCTGCCCTTCTGACCAGAAATTAGAACTAGATCTGGCTAGTGGAAGGAAATCTCTCTTTTACTCCTCCCTGTCTCTCTTCCTCCCACTCTCTCTTTCTCTCTCCAACCTCTCTCTATCGCCTCCTGTATAGATGTGTCAACCTCTCCCTTCATCTCTTCGTTCCTCCATCGCTCCATCTGTCCTTGTGAGGGACAGAAGAGGAGGGTAGGAGAGCTGGCACTCAGACAGAGTCAGTGGCTGTCTGGACCTGTCAGTGAAGGGAACATGGGCCTCACTGGGCCTGAGTGGACCTGACTGGACCTGACTGGACCTGACAGGGCCTGACAGTGAAGAGAACATGGGCCTCACTGGGCCTGACTGGACCTGACTGGACCTGACTGGACCTGACAGGGCCTGACTGGACCTGACAGTGAAGAGAATATGGGCCTCACTGGGCCTGACTGGACCTGACAGGGCCTGACAGGGCCTGACTGGACCTGACTGGACCTGACAGGGCCTGACAGGGCCTGACTGGACCTGACTGGACCTGACTGGACCTGACAGGGCCTGACTGGGCCTGACTGGACCTGACTGGACCTGACAGGGCCTGACAGGGCCTGACTGGGCCTGACTGGACCTGACTGGACCTGACTGGACTTGACAAGGCCTGACTGGACCTGACTGGACCTGACAGGGCCTGACAGGGACCCTCCTCACTGTGAGAGGCCCTGATAGCCTTTTCAACTCCTGAATGTCTTAGTGCCGCGCTGGTGTTACACAATCACTGTGAGATGCATCACTATGTATTACAAATATCAAAATGACCAAATAATGTGTACGTCATCGAAACGGAAATGTGTGTGTATGTGTGTGTGTGTGTGTGGGGGGGGGGGGGGTGTGGCCAGTGTGGGTGTGTCTGTCTGTGTGTATTTCTGTGAATGTCTGTGTGTGTTGATGTGTTAATGCGTGCAAAGCCCTATAAATAGACTGAGACTCCTCACAGTGATGTTGAAACAGATGTTGAAATATGTTATCGTGCTACAGTGAGAAATCAGTGGAGTGGAGAGAACAGTGGGGCGTCAAACCTCCTCCAGCCACCAGGAGGCCTCGCTCACCTGAGAAGAACCAGGTAATCCAGGCAGAACGCAGCTCTGGGAACTGAGCTGTGTAGGTTCAAGATTAAATAGAAAATTAATCAGATATAATTAAAGTGGAGAAAAGGTTCAAATTAATTTGGGCAGTTTAAAATGAATCTTTTGGGATTTTGAAAAATGTAAGATTGAAGAGTTGAGGTGATCATAGAGGGCAGACAAAGAGGTCATCGTGTTGAGACTTGTGTATGAGAACAGGGTCACACCTGAGAGACCTGCTGGCAGCTGCCTAACAGTGCTCTCCAGAAGGCCAGCTGAGAGAAACAGAGAAAGATCTAATCGGTCAAAATAACTTTTCACTCCTCAGTTACAGATACTGGAAGGCTGGACTGCCAACAGAGCAGCTCTCATCTAAAGTGATGACTGGGGTAAGACATAAGAAATCCATCACCAAACAGTCAGAGTCAAATCTAGCTTTTGTTGGTCAGGTGGCTGAGCGGTTACGGAATTGGGCTAGTAATCAGAAGGTTGCTGGTTCGATTCCCGGCCGTGCAAAATGACGTTGTGTCCTTGGGCAAGGCACTTCACCCTACTTGCCTCGGGGGAATGTCCCTGTACTTACTGTAAGTCGCTCTGGATAAGTCTGCTAAATGACTAAAATGTAAATGTAAAATGTCTAGCTTTGTTGTCCTCCAGCTCAGCGTTGAATGATGTCCGTGACATAGTCAGATAAAAATAGATGAACTCACCTCTGTTCACCAAGGGGCATGTGGAGGGAGACAGGGCCGAGGCTCGGAGGGAGAAGGGACCGGAACACAGCCTGAAGGAGACAGACACGGCGTGGTTTACAAAAGGAAAACAAGAGTGGGAGGGTTTGTCAAACCCAGATGATAGGCAGGAGAATGAGGATGGACCAGTTTGAGAAGTAAAGCAGGTAAGGCGCTGACGCAGGACACACACACACACACACACACACACACACACACACACACACACACACACACACACACTGAGGAAGGAGAGAGTTAAGCTACAGTGCTGTGGATGGTCTCGGTAGCAGCCAGCTGAAGACAGGGGTTATGACTGAGGACACGGAGTGAGGGACTGACACAGAGCATCACTCGAAAGATAAGAAGCAGAGAAGGAGCGAGTGAAAGCAAACAACTGGACGAGCCATGGGCAGTTCTGGTAAGACACTTCGGTAGAGGAGGAGATCTGACATACGTAGGCCTAGTGTGACTGAAGTATCAGCTGTTTCTACTGTAGGTCACTGTGTGTTGTGTGGTCAGCTCCATATTTCCTGTATGAACAGTTAGTGTATCCTCCTGCTGTTCAGCTTCCTCACAGTCTTGGAAACTCACTAACAGTCACTGTTTTAGTTTTTATCGTCATTTTGCTTATTGGGCCCGAAATGGGCCCAATCTAACTAGCAGCAGACAAAATCCTATAGACTCATTTGTTAAGCTAACAGATGGCTAGGATGTCTAAGGAATTGCTAAATTAATGAACAGCTAATCTGCTCAACACTTAACAACATGCTACGGGAAATATTGCCACCATCAGCTAGAAGGGAGTGAGAGAGTAAACATAGCTAGCTAGCCAGGCGTGTGTGATGCATGAAGACACAGGAAAGAGACAGAAGAGATTGTACCAGAGCTTCTCTCCCATCTGGCGTTGTTGATGGGGATGGATGATTAAGTGATGTGATGAAACAGCCCTATCTGACTACGTGTCTCATTTAGTCTAACTCTAGTATAACCCTACCCTACCCTTCACTCCCTTAACATGTGACCTATGACCCTACTGTTCTCTCCCCTACTGCATGACCTATGACCCAATCCCTCCTCTCCCTTACTGTGTGACCCCTACCCCGTCCCTCTCTCTGTGGCCTCTGACCCCCATGCCATCTCTGTGTGGCACTGCAGAGAGCAGAGTAAACTCAGAGGCTGTGGGCATCGCCGTGGGGTTCACCTTCCTTGCCATCCTCTTCACCATTGGCATCGTTCAGTTCTGCTGCAAGAATGCCTGCAAGAATGCCTACAAGAACCACTTCAAGAACGGCTGCAAGAAGTGTAAGAAAAAAGGTACAGTACGATGTCCAGTATGATGTAGAAATGTAGGGGTGTCCTCTCTATATATTTACATTGCTGTCTTCATGTCCTATTTTCTCATTTCCTTCACTTCCTTTTCAGAACCATCGTTGAAAGACAAAGTGCTCACGTGAGTGTATTTTATTGATGAACGCAGAATCGATCAATTCAAATCCTTGTTTTTCCTTGTGAGTGGTTAATTGTATGTTGTGTTGGTGACGCTTTGGTATTGGTGCTGTGCTGTGCATTCTGTGTGTCTGTCGATCTCTTTATCTGAGCCTTTGGTTATGTGTGAATGTCTGTCGCCGACAGGAAAGTGGGCCTAAAGAAGTCTCCACCTCCCTTCTCAATCAGCAGCATCATCAAGTAGAGTCAGACCAACACACAGGAACAGATCTGGACCCATGGACTTTTAGAGTTAAACTCAAGCACTGGGATTCTTGATCTTTCCGTGTATTTCTTTAAATTCTGTATCTTGTCTGTTTGTGTTTCTGCATGCTCTCGTCTGCACTTTCTTTCAAATCCCACTCATTCTCACTTCCTACAAACCACAGGAAACATGACTCACTCTCCCCTTCTCCCCAGCACACAGAAAGAGAGAGAGAAAAAGAGAGATACAGAGAGAGACAGGGTGAATGAGTGTGAGTGAGTGAATAAAAGAGCAAAGGTAGTGTTTTCATATTACCACCATGATCCTAATAATGTCTTGACCATTTAAATGAATAAACCTAATTTGGTTTTCTGTCACATTGTCACATCTGGATGAAACTGTGGGTTAGACAAGAAACCCCACTAAAAGTGTGATTTTGTGTTAAACATAGACAGACACACACTCACACATACATGCTCACACACGTGTGTGTTGTGCTGAGATCATGTGTGTCTGCGTGTGTCCTATAGCGCGACTGATAAAGACGTGTTTTTAATAACATTTAAGTGTAGGTGTGTTTTCTTTGAACTACTAGTCGAAACATAAAAGGCAGATTGTACTCCAATAATATGTAATTTATTCTCCAGATCTTTCCCCTCAGGGCCTGTCCCCTGTTTGCATCAGACACAAAGCAGACAAGGAAAGTAAACAAGGAAGCAGAGTTTCAAAGAACTGCTTGTGACTAACCATTTTAATAATGAGTTTTGTTACGTAATGTGCAGAGTGGGAATGCTGATGTTGACTTTCTTTCTTTCTCTTTTCCCCTTCTACCTTTCCCCTTCTATTACCCTTCTTTTCCCATTTCATGTTTTCTCTCACCCTCTCTCACCCTCTCTCTCTCTCACACATACACACTGACATTCAATGCGCAGAATGTGTTTAAAATCAATTTGTCAGCTCAAAGAAAGACCCAGTCAGTCAGGTGCTGCAGATGTCAAGTGGTCCGGAGGAAGATGTGCTGAAGACCTAGTGGACATGTGTGTAGGAGGTGTGCTGGGCCTTCTGATAAGTAAACAACAGATAAGATAGTAGATAAGAATAATGTGATATCGGAATGCACTATATTTTTATCATGAAGACTGAATTGTGTAAGATTGAAGAGAGAAAGTGCAAGAGAATCAAGGGTGGCTGTAACATCATTGTGCCTGTAACATTATCGTGCCTGTAACATTATTGTGCCTGTAACATCATTGTGCCTGTAACATTATTGTGCCTGTAACATCATTGACTTTGACAACATGTAAATAAAATAAAGTAATCTCCAAACAGCTTGGTTCTCATTTCTTTATTCAGGAAACACAACACAGCCTTATAATCTGAAAGGAACCATCAAATCATACAATTTCCTCGATTGACACTACAGTCATGTACATCTTATGATTTCGGCATCTTATGATTTCGGCAGCGAGGAAACTGGGACGGTGAATATTGTAATCACAGCCAAGGCAGCTAACCGGAACTGTAGGAGTAGCGGTACTGGAACCTGACCAGTCACGGAAGAGAACGCGAGGGTGTTCTGTTTTCAGTGGAGTTTCTGGGCCGGGCCTCTTCTTTCTCAGAATGTTCTGGTTCCATGGAACTCCCCCTGGGACGGATGTTGCCCTCGATGTGGTGACCTTAGTGACTAACCAGGCATTCCTGCAGTCTGGGGATATCTGACATAATCTACTTTATGTAACTCCCTCGATTTATCTGAAATGCAATGCATTACGTGTGGAGATGAAAATGCATATTTGTGTGGGTGTGTTTGAGTGGTTGAGAGTAGGATTGAGTGTGTGTGAGTGAGAAACACATTTTTATGTGTGGGTGGGTGTGAGAATGTGGGTGTCAACCCCATGGGGACAAGATGGCCATAGGGAGTTTCAGCCTTGTAGAAGGTACAGAAATAGCTGTCTCACCTCTCTCTCTTTTGCACATACGTTTGCATTTACGTTTCCAAACTAAATGCATTGCATTTAAGAAAAATTGCATGGAGTTCATGTAAATAGGGGGTCAGATGGCTGAGCGGTGAGGGTCGGGCTAGCAATCAGAAGGTCGTTGATTCGATTCTCGGCTGTACAACCAAGAACAACGTTGTGTCCTTGGGCAAGGCACTTCATCCTACTTGCCTCGGGGGGAATGTCCCTGTACTTACTGTAAGTCGCTCTGGATAAGAGCGTCTGCTAAATGACTAAATGTAAATACTGGCTCACCTCTCTCTCTTCCAAACGCACACGCGCACTCACACTCAGCTGGTAGATGGAGGCCACAAATAGACCAGGCATGCTCCCAGGCCATCACCAGGTAGGTCATGTGATCCCCTTTGTGGAATTTGAGGTCCTGTTCTACAAATCCTTGTTTGCACTAAAAAGATTTATCAGACGTTTGAAGTTAATTAGTTGGTTATCAAAGAGACCTTATACAAATGTAAATAACTGAAAAGTAAAAAAAAATCGATATTGCATTTATCCCCCTTTGACGCGTAGCGTCACACCGGTGTGACGGCTTCTGGCTGGGCCCCACAGCGTACTGTCACACCGGTGTGATGGCTTCTGGCTGGGCCCCACAGCGTACTGTCACACCGCTGTGAATATCATTAGCACAAACATTGAGCCATAAAACATATCACATCAAAATCATTTAAAACCTTGATGCTGTGTAGGGGTAGGCAAGGCTTCTGTCAATATTCCATCAAAGATGTACATCATGTTTGAGTTGTGTGATGTACTGGCTAGATATTTAGGACATGATCCTTTACACAGGATCCACTATGGACATCCAGGATCATGATGGGCTTGGGATTTCTGGGTCTGTTGTCTTGACAAGTCAACTGGCATTTATTGTAACAATGTTTGAGGTTGTTTGTTTGCTTTGTTGAGTTTTTTGAGTGTTTCTTTGTTCCTGAATGGTGTCTGACGTGGCCTTGACCTGGACCTGAGGTTCCACTGACAAGCTGAAGCGGAAAGAGGAACTTGGTGATTCAGCTTCACAACCCCCCCATGGTCCATATTTGCATATGGGAGTCCCATAACATGACAATTCTAGCTACACTATTGTGTGTTTAGCGGGGAGATAGGTGTACGTGTCTGTGTGTGTGTGTATCTGTGTGTGTGTGTGTATCTGTGTCTGTGTGAGTGTGTTTGTGTGTGTCTGTGTGAGTGTGTGTGTGTGTGTGTGTCTGTGTGAGTGTGTTTGTATGTCGGGGTGTTGTGGTTCTTCACTCATGGTTTATCAGTGTCATTTAGTTACAATTCAAAAGTCTCCCACACACAGCAGAGAAACACATAAAACTCCTTAAATAAAACACACAACCTCACAAACACACGCACGCACACACACACACGTTTCAGAGGGACACCTTTTTGAAGCACTTTAATCACAGGGACTCTTCCCCACTTCATTTACAGAAACATTCTGAATAAATAACATATTATATCAATAAATAACCATGAAAGGGAACTCCTAACTGTCTGTTCTACTGGGAACTCCAAGACACGCTGTCGGAAGTTTCCGTCAGTCAAAAAAGGACAAGGAAGAAGAAGTGAGATTTGGAGTGAGAGAACACAGCGTCACTAAAAGGATCTACATTACGTCTGTATCCCCCCCACTCTCTCCCTGTCTATAGCAGTACACTGTTGACAGGTTTCAGTAATGGTAAAGTGCTACTGGTCACAGCTCCCAACCCTAAGGTTGTGCTTTCTCATCCCGAGTCTGAGAGCCGATCCCGGTGGTCTCAGGCTAAACCAGTGTGAAATGTGTTTCTTTCAGTATGTTAATGAATGACACGGTAACTGGGGGTGGGTTTTGTAAATGTT